>OX328125.1:83736271-83783306 GCA_946811695.1 Gonocerus acuteangulatus
GTGGAAGATAAAGGTAAGGAGATCAAGGAAGATCGAGAGGGAATGGGAAGATATAGTTCCAGGATGTACTGTCAGCGTAGGGTCGTAACCAAGGAGTATCTTCACCCTACTTTCGTTGCTTGGGACGCCGTGATGTCACTATGAAGCCATTTTTTCGACTTTTTATTCTGATATCGTCGATACAAAAGTCACACATATCGTCAATCTTTACTAATTTCTGCTGGACTCATACTACTATGTGCTGCAAATTCTTGAATCTGATGTCACTTTATTAAAGGGAAAGTATTCCAGAATCAAAAGGTCAAATCTGCCGAATATTTGACCGGTCAAAAAAAAATCTATGAATGAATACTTTTCCACTCTGATTTTCATATTCGTTAGTTTGCTTTTGTATCGACGATATGTATACATATATAGCAGAATTTCATTATCATATACATTTATTGATTTTCTTTGTGCATAGACTTTTTTTTTGTCAAGCTGTTCCATTCATATGAATCTATTTTTGACCTACAGATAAGAATACTTGAATTTACTTCAATAATTATAATCATCGTTTTTGGATTCATTAGATTGAATTGACTTGGTTGAATTTCATCTAAACTAGGATGTTTAAACATTTATAAATATATATATATATATATATATATATATATATATATATATATATATATATATATATATATATATATATATATAAATGAAAAGGTTTGAGGTCTTAGTACATTTTCGTAAATATCTGGAAAACAATTTTGCAAGTCGTGGTAAGTGGCGACCATTTGGAGGCTTAATAAATTCTCTACATAAAAGGTTCTGAAGAAATTTTCGATGGGACGATGTTTATCGGAGAAATAAGTGGTTAGGGTCGTTGGTCGTTTTATTTCATTATGATCAGTTTTTATATGTAGCAATTTTATGTGTGTAAATTTTATTAATCTTATAATTAGATTTATCTGTAGTATAGTGTATTTACTATATTCCTATATATAGAGGGTTGTTCCGAAAGAAATCGCCAGATTTAAGAGGTGTGTAAGCCGACTAAAGTTTAGTTGAAGATATAGGCGTTTCCGTGTTTTTTGGCCTAAACTAAGGAAAATTTAATTCTGATGGCATCTTTAAATTCTACATTAAATTTCCTATTAGATCTTAAGAACTTTGTGCAAATATTTCTCAAACTAAATTCACAGCAAACGCCGAAACAAATAACTTATCACGCAATAAAAGTTTTTCATTTTTAATAGTCCACGCACCGCTCGAAGAAATTTTAAGAATGTTATCAGAATTAACTTTTCCCTATTGTGTGAACGACAAATATCGTGAAAATGGCCAAAAACTAGTGTTTAGAACAAAAATAACGAAATATGGAAACGCCTATATCTACCAAAATATTGCAAGTGAAAATTTCTCCTTGGAGGCATTCATATTCCCCTTAGGTGGGGTACACACGCCTCAAGTATGGCGATTTCCTTCGGGACCACCCTGTATATATATTTATAATATATGTTTTATTGAGCTAAATGCTAAAGTGTTAGAGTTCATTCTCCTGGGAAAAGATATTATTAATAAAGTGTTCTATATTCGGCAATTATAAATGAAGGGACTTTGAATAAATGTGGCTATGTTTAGGAAATTCTAATGCTGAACTGGCTCTTACTTTATTTGAATTTTAAATTAAACCTGAGTGGTAATTCACGGTTCATTTCCTTCTTGTGTGAACTTCATCTTTCTTTCCCTCATCCCCTCATTACGCTTTATGCATACTAAAAGATGCATAAGAAATCAGAAGAAAAAGGAAAACAATTTCTGAATAATACATTTTTGCATTTCTCCTGTTTGAAAAATGGCCTTTATAAAGGAGTCCTTATGATGGATCGCTGTCATTATTTCCGTCGGGGGGATTTGGGGAAGAACGCGATGAAATAAATGTTACGAGGGTCTCATATACTTCATGCATTCTTCTTTAAGCACTAACATGTCTTACATACGATTTGTAAATTCCACAAGATGTGGGGACGAGTGATAAAATGTCGAAACGTTAGTGTGATAAATTGCCAGGCGTCATTTTTATTTGTATTATTGAAATCATAATGCCTTCGCTGTATATTATGCGAGAAGAATATATAATTGTGCGCTTTTACTACGGTTTATTATATTCTCCGAGAAATATTAATATTGAAAATTCACTAACATAATAGAAACCAAATATTATACTACTTCGAGGGTAAAATATATAGTCCAGAGCGTATTTGTGTAATCGTAAAACTTTTTCAGTGTTGAGAGGGGTGCGGTAATATTTGTGGGAATGTCTTCAGGACTACTTATATCAATAACTGAGCTATGCGTAAAATGAAAAATTCCCAGATTTTTTTTTGTTTTTCTTTTTTTTAATTTTAATTAAACATAAAATCGAAAAAAATAATGTTTTCTTTTGTACTCATAACCGCTCATAACTCCAAAAGTATACATGCTAGAGACCTTCCTAATGCGTCAAAAGATGTGTAATAAAATTCACTAAAATGTTCAATTATTTTTATAAGAAACGCCAATAATAACTACAATAGGTATATTTTTGTCCATTCTGGTGCTACACATCAAATAGCAATTATAAAAAATAAAAAAAAATCAAATAATCTGAAATAAATGCCTCCGAATAATAACTAACGGGCCAATTTACTGCAAAATTACATGACTTGATTTTCTGGCTAATATTACAAGCATAAACACATTTGTTCATAACCAGTCTATAAACTTTTTTTTTACCGATAAAAAATAAATGTACATAATTTAATTAGGCATTAATATGATTTTTATAACACGGAAATAAACCGATATGTCTATTTAAGGCCTAAAGATATATTCGTAAAATATTTATAACTATAAGTTGCTAATCTACAAGTTTATATCTGTAATCTCTATTGTATATTTTTTTGTCTGTAACATATTTCGATCTAGGTGTATATTATATTTTGTAGTGTACTACTATACGGTTAAGACAAGTTGTGGTGTTATACTATTTCTTAGGTATGCATAGATTTTATTTTACTTTTATTTCCTGTATTGTAAATTCTTGCTAGATTTCAAGTTATTACAATGAATAATAATTTGAATTTTGTATCTATTATCAGAAACAGATTGTAATTTTTTTCTTAATAAACAAATGGGGAAAAAGACAATCTAGATGTGAATTGAGGAAAAAAAAATCATTCATTAAAAACAATATGTAGTATTTTATAATTAACAATTGAATAATAAGAACTTTTTATTCTGAGTAAACGTTTTATTGCATAGTAAATATTGGATTAGTTGAGGCGATGAATTTCAAAATGGGTTAAGTTTATTTTGTCATTAAATTAATTTATTTTCTGATTTTTTTTTCCTACGCATCAAAAACTTTCTTTTTGGTAGTTCATTAAATATCATCCAAAATTAGGAAATGAATGTTAGTTTGGCCTCGTAAATATTAATTTCCTAAAGGCATTATATGTTTTTTAAAGCTTAGACTTTTTTTGTGTGCCCTGAATAGATTTACTATTTGGACATACATTTTTTTGAAAGTCGAAACCTCAGTTCAGAATTGGCTGCGATTTTAATTCAAAAGTTTATGTCGTATGTAATGTGTTCTGGACGACACGACTGAAAGCTAAGATAAAAAAAAAATGCTGCAAGATGGCCGAGTTGTAGATTTATTTCCACTTCTTTACTGTCCCTCTCCGTCGCTCGGAGAGTATTTTTCCTTCTTCGCCTAGGAAAGTTACAAGGTTCTACAAGGAAACTGAATAAGTTATAGGAAGCTGAACTCCTAGGCCCATGACGTGCGACCCGCCTATCCCCAAGTTTTCTCCTCGGAGATATAGTACAGCATTTCGCTGCAGACTCCTTCCATCCCTCAGCTAGTCTGAAACGTTGTTTAAGGAGGGGGAAAAAAAAGTCCAGCGAAGATAAAAAGTTTTCAGTCCTTTTTTCTCATTTAACTTTTTCCACCGAGCTTGATATCTGGAGAAAAGTGGTGAAGCGAATCACATTTCGCTCCAGACTTCCCACTCGACTGGAATGGAGCCGCTCCAGAATATCCTAATCGATTCCAGTACTGTTTATCCATTAGTAAAACACAGCGTGAAGGAGCATTGACCTTCCAAATATCTAGAGTAGGATATTTAGAATTAGTTAAATCTAATCAATATTAAAATAAGTAGACTATAATAAAAACTCAGCCGCGGACGGTGACGGTTTAGTCCCGGTTTAGTAAACATTTTTTCATGATGAGACCAGACATAGTTTCAGTTTAATAGTTTTAGTAATGTCGTGGCCATTCATTATTATTATTATTATTATTCAGAAAAAAACGTTTGTTGTAAGCTCATGAAGAGGCGCCAAAATTGTGTGAATTATATGGACAACGGCCACAATATATATATATATATATATATATATATATATATATATATATATATATATATATATCTATATATATATATATATATATATATATATATATATATAACATATTTATAATACTAATTGGATCCTAAATAATGGCTACTAAAAAGTTTTAGAATATAGTAATTTTTAGAACAAAATTTTGCAAGAGTAATTGAACGATCTGAATTTTGTTTTAATAATAACTTTAGACAAATAACACCATTTCTTCGAGTAGTTGATTGTGTAGTGATGGCTATAATCGACAAAGATTACTAACATATGTCTAATAACATACACTTTAATAATTCAACTCAGTTTCAGCAATTAATTAGCTTAAACCGACAATGGTCTCGTGTGGATAGCGTTTTTATACTATGGACAACTTAGGATTTAACTTGGGAGGAGCTAAACCTTATATTATTGTTATTATTTTTTTTAGGGTGCCTATATTTTTTCAGAAGACTATAACTACAGCTTAAACGATGTCCTGTCACATCAATAAACATTGTTTCAAAAAGCCCATGGGTCTAATCCTTGGGCCGTCCTTGGCTCAGTTTTTATTATAGTCTGATTTTTTTTATTATTGATCCATCCTCCACATTTAAGTAGTTTTAAATATAGTACTCTAAATATTTTAAAGGCATTGCTGCATCATCCTGTGTGAATTATTTCTTGGGATCCAGATGACTACATCACAAAGCATGAAAAAAAGCTTAATATACTATATTATAAAGTTTGTCAATTAGCCTCCCGGACTCCAAGATGACACAAAGGTCTTGCTATTTTTGTGACCCATTATCTTTGGTTTCAACCATCGAGTCCGACTGATGATGTTTGTCTTTTAATCGTTCTTAGGCTCTGGATTTTTTCAAAATATCCTTTACCGTTAGTTGTACATTGCAAGAACTGTTTATTGTTGCTGTATGGTTTGCCATAATGATAAACTGTTTTAGATTTGTCTTTCTCATACAATCTTAAATTTGTAACTTCCAAAGCTTATCAATTCATTTGACCTAACGAAGTTTGTTATATCTAACTTATTCCTATGAAGTCTTTTGAGGTACTGTCAAAAATGAATTGATCACATTCAAATATTTTTTCATTATTCACACTACATATATGTTTAAGAAGGCAACAATATTTATTACTACTGTAGCTTGTACAGATTCTGCAAAAACATCAATTACATTAGAAAAAAAAACACTTTTTGAATAGAATATTTTTAATCTAATAAAACAAGTAGTAAGACATTTTCACGTTCCTTGTGGTTATAATTACCATTAGTTATTCTCACTAAATTTTGTATTTTCGTATGTTGCAATTGACCACACCCTACATAT
Source organism: Gonocerus acuteangulatus (assembly GCA_946811695.1). Taxonomy (NCBI): domain Eukaryota; kingdom Metazoa; phylum Arthropoda; class Insecta; order Hemiptera; family Coreidae; genus Gonocerus; species Gonocerus acuteangulatus. Next base: position 83,742,031 of record OX328125.1, read on the forward strand.
GTTTAACAGTAATTAACTTAGGAAAACGAGTAGAAAAATAGATTCAATCATAATTAATAAAATGTATATATGTATATTAATAAAAAAACAAATGAAGAAGAAATATAAAAATGCCGTACTCACTGATTACGCAAGGAGTTTCGGGTATTACCTTCGTCAGTGACCTGGTGAAAACTCTCAGATCATTCTATCTATCTAACGATTTCATTATAATTGTCGTTTATATATATATATAATTTATTTTGTTGTTGATTTTCCCGTTCATTCCAGGTTACATTATTATTTTTTCCTTCTCGTTATTTCCACTTCCGTACAGGTTTATGAATTAACCGGTTTTCCTTCCCATGGAGGAAGGGAGGAAACACGATTTAAAAATACCTTGAGTCAACGATAAAATATTTCAGCGATTGGGGATGTTTGCATCGGAATCGTTCAAGGTTTGCTTAATGAAGACAATATCCAGGTTGGTAAGGGCTTGAGAAACTCCTGATAGAAGATAAGTCATAGTTTTTTTGTTTTGTTTTTTCTTTTTGAGGTAGTTTTTATACTTCCCTTCCTCTCGCTCTTTACTAGTGGCTTTACGACCCCCTGAACAAATGATAAGCCTCCCCTTCTCACCTCACGTATCTTACCCGCTTTTATTTCGAAGCCTCTTTAGTTATGTGCTTCCCACGTGCGGTTAACGCTTAACGCATATTTGCTTTATGAGATATATTTCTCACATCCTGATCTCAATTGCGATTAACGACAGAACTATGCAGCTTGTCGGTAATAAAACACTTTAATGAACTTTAATTTTAGATAAAACGTTTACTTTTTGCATAAAAATGCTTTAGGCGTACGTCGCTTTAAGTAGATGAATTTATTATGACATATTATTTGTAAACAGTTATTTTATACATATTTAATTAAATTGAAACGGCCATTTGTACAAACCTAAGATTTTTTTGGGCGTGATATCTACAGGTTACCGCCTTTTTTAGCCATGGTAGGGGCATGCCTTTTCTTTGTTTCAATGAAATTCTACCACCCCTAGTAGGAGTCGAACCCACGAACCAAGAACAGAGTAGAGAGTTTACTTATAATTATTTTCTAGTTTATTTGTAATACTTATTACGCATTCTCTGTATTTTATATAAATACCAACATTACAACAATATCGAGTATTACGATTACATAATCTTTTATTAATTTTTTATCCACAGCTGTACTTTTTACATTTAATGAATTTTATTTAAATTTCTCAACATAGTACCAATAACTAATAAAATATAAAAAATAATAAGGAAGTATACGAGAACAAAGATAGCGGCTCATCAGAGTAATATTAAAAAAAAAAAAAAAAAAAAAAAAAAAAAAAAAAAAAAAAAAAAAAAAAAAAAAAAAAACTAATATGTTTTATTTAACGATTGAACTCGAACGACCATTACCTCCACCACATTAATTTCTACCGAAAACTTACGTTTCCTGATTAACCACCATGAATTCCGTCGTGTGATGTCCCAGAATTAATTAATATTATATTATTTCTCCTTGTGTTCTGCGGAAAATGACACGCGGTGGCCACCACAAGGATGCAAGTGTGTTTTCAGATATATGAATCGATAGAAAGCTATTGACCGAAGTACTGCCAATAGATGAGGGTTCATCAGATTCGAAGGAAGTCGTTACCGGTTGGATGAAGTGGAAAATATGGCATTTCCGGAAGCAGACAGCGAGATGGAGGAGCGGCGATCACTCAAGAGGAAAAAGACGAAGGTAAAACTGATGCATTTCGAGTTTCGTTCATCGTCTAGCTCGCCGGCTTGTATTGTATATATTAGACTGGTCAAAAAAAAAAACTATTTTTATTTCAAATTTGTAATAGTGCGGAATAGTTGCGAATTAAATAGACAAAAAAAGGGAAAAGAATTATACATCCGCAGTTTGGGGTCTGACGTTCGCTTTGGCTTTGAAATTTGACAAAAGATGAATAAACATCCTTTTTTGCGATTATTTTTTTAATTTTTGAATTAGATGGTTTCATAACACAATAGTTTGTATCGTCTTTGAATAGAGTCTAAAAACGTTGCCATTTTTAACAATTGCTATAGTTACAAGTTGTAACTATAGCTTAAGCTATTAGCAATTACGATATTTCATAAATAGATTAGCGGTTAGCGCACTGCCGCCGCTAACCGCTAATTATTAGCGCTGGCTTTCTACAGTTTCGCTAAATTAGCGGAGAGGTATCAGCTTTTAGCGCGCGCTAACGTTTGCCCAACTCTGATTTGGTTTAGGTCAGTTGATATCTTTCACTCACGCATTGGTCATAAAATTTGCCAATATATTGAAAATTTCACATGCTTACGAATTATTTTATGTATTTTTAATACACTTATTTTAAACGTAATAGTTACAATGTCGTACCCCTTTCATAGACAGCTCAAGAGTTAGACAAGTCCGGAAAACAAAGAATGCTATAGCTAATATTTGTGCCTTATTACATATTTAGTTTTTGTTAGAACTTTTGAAAAAAAATGGTATTGTTATTTCTTTAATATTATTATAGCAGTTAGTTTTTATTTTCTAACTTCAATCACATATGCAACTTTGTGTTGCGTTATCATTAATCTACTACATTTTTTTCATTTGGATAATGCCTTATTTTTATTTTTATTTTTAAAGGCTTCCTTTTTTTTTTTTTTTCTTTTTTTTTTTTGTTATACGACAATATAAGAAGTTATTTTATTATCAATGTAGAGTTAAATTCCTTTGTTTATGGTGTTATGAGTCGAATGATGCACATTTGAGTTTCCAGCTTAAACATAACGAACGAAAAATGTCAGCAGACAAGAGCACACCATCAATGGAGAAGCATTTTGCCCTTGTTACTTAAAAAAAAAAACACACACACACACCGAAGACCGAAGAGATGAATATGATAAATGGCTATTAATACGTGTATATTATCATAACTGACTACGGACTCTAAGAAATTCGATTGTAAAATTCACAACTTTCTCGGAAGGCTGACACATTATTTCGCTATGTTAAGCATTTCTGTTGAATGCATGTTGATTCTTTCTCATTCTGTGATATAGTTATTTTGTTCAAAATACCTGAGACCAGAAACATCGTGAAAAATTCAGTCCTCGATAGAAAAACGAATAGCCGTCTACTGTTTCTGACAATTTTGAAACATAGCCTCATAAAACAACATACTTGATATCTGTATATGTGAGGTGATAAAAACTCAGATTGAGAGTCATTCATAGATTGGAGTGTAAAGAAGAAAACACTGTGGAGAGTAAGTTGTGAGAAAAAGTTGTCTTCGCGTGGATACGCCTCATTATCTCACATCACGTATATGTTATGTGATGAAGTAGTCCTCACTCCACTCAAACTGCACATTCTCTGGACGTGGAATATGAGCGAAAAAATGTTTTATACAAGAGAAAGTATCATGATACAAGAATTCATGCTGATCATGAAATTTGTCAACACAAACATATTTTATTCTGGTTTATATTAATACAAGTTTTGGGTCTACAGATATTGATTGAAATGTTTTACCTTTTTAGCAATTTCCGAAGCATTCAGATTGCCCTAAAAAAAGAAATTTTGAAGAATTTAATCAGATCTTCAACGGGCCTACGTACTGGAGAACCGAATTTGCCCCTTTTGATATAAAAATAAAAATGTATGGTAATTATTAGAATTTCAAACAGGACAGCATGACTTTGATTTGGAAAAAGCTGAATATTACTCGGGTATGTTTTTTCCCGCTATTTGATTGTCCACCATATAACTTGGCACATATTATTATTCCTATTAAAAACGATTGGAAAATTTCCTTTACCAGAAAAATCAGTCTATTGGAGAGGTATCTGGGGGTTACTCTGCACAATCATTATTATATACGCCCCTATTGGTTGAATGTTTTGTTATATTGAAGTGAAACTTGGGTTTAGTCAAGAGGAAAATTAAATATCAGATGATCTATACTAATCCATCTTTTTCAATTTATTTTAGCATTAAATACGCTTTTATTTATTATATTTTGGTTGGTGCAACTTATTTATTCTGTGCTGAAATTTCATTTGAAACGAATCTCCCAAGACGCCACTTTAAGCCATGTTATGCTTCTGGAATTCGATAAAGGAAAAAATTCTGTTTCAACATATCGAAACCTTTTCCGCCGACTCCCATATCTATTAAGCGGCAGGAACATGCATTCAGTCGATGAAGTGAAAAACGAGGTATAACCTTTCTTTAATTCAAAACGAAAGGATTTTCTTCAGAAAATGCATTCAAAATTTGGTTTAAAGAAGGCAAACTATAAGATGTTAAATAAATTTTAGATTAAACGCGTTTCGTTACTCTGCTGCTTTCTCATGTCTGGTTGCCGATAACCGCAAGGTTCCATGTTCAAGTCGGCCTGTAGGACATTTTTTTTATTTAACTTTATTTGTCAGTAGATGTGATTATTACTTATTTGGTTACTAATTTCATTTTTTTTTTTTTACTAACTACGAGCACATTTAATATAAGTAGGTGTAGCATGGCACGCCGGGTAACAGCTATTTAATATAAAGTAGGTGTAGCATGGCACGCTGGGTAACAGCTATTTAATATAAAGTAGGAGTAGCATGGCACACCGGGTAACAGCTACTTAAAGTAGGTGTAGCATGGCACGCCGGGTAACAGCTATTTAATATGAAGCATGTGTAGCATGGCACGCCGGGTAACAGCTATTTAATGTGAAGTAGGTGTAGCATGGCACGCCGGGTAACAGCTACTTAATATAAAGTAGGTGTAGCATGGCACGCCGGGTAACAGCTATTTAATATAAAGTAGGTGTAGCCTGGCACGCCGGGTAACAGCTATTTAATATGAAGCATGTGTAGCATGGCACGCCGGGTAACAGCTATTTAATATGAAGTAGGTGTAGCATGGCACGCCGGGTAACAGCTACTTAATATAAAGTAGGTGTAGCATGACACGCCGGGTAACAGCTATTTAATATAAAGTAGGTGTAGCATGGCACGCCGGGTAACAGCTATTTAATATGAAGCATGTGTAGCATGGCACGCCGGGTAACAGCTATTTAATATAAAGTAGGTGTAGCATGGCACGCCGGCTAACAGCTATTTAATATGAAGCATGTGTAGCATGGCACGCCGGGTAACAGCTACTTAATATAAAGTAGGTGTAGCATGGCACAACGGGTAACAGCTATTTAATATAAAGTAGGTGTAGCATGGCACGCCGGGTAACAGCTATTTAATATGAAGCATGTGTAGCATGGCACGCCGGGTAACAGCTATTTAATATAAAGTAGGTGTAGCATGGCACGCCGGCTAACAGCTATTTAATATGAAGCATGTGTAGCATGGCACGCCGGGTAACGGTATATTACTATAAAATGTTGATAAATTATGAAAATATTAGGTATTACTTTTAATCGTTCCTGACTCTATACTGTTTATGAGTTTAATCATCCTAATGATTCATGTTTATCTTTTTATTTATTATTAATTTTTTTTTTTAAAGAAGAAATGTATATTTCCAGGGGAATCCGTATTTGGACGTACATACATGTTATGTGGCGGCATTTTTGAGCTTTAAGGGACATAAAGTGGAGGTTGTCCAACGGTACAGGTTTAATAAGCTTAAGGTTAAAGTGTTTTCTAACATTTTTGCCTTAATTGCCAGTCATTCTTCTAACGTTAAGCTCGTAATAATCCCTGTATGTTTAATGGAACACATGTGACCCGGATTCCTCTCCGAAGTTGATAAAAACTTCATGGCATAGGCTCTAGAGTTATGTTTCTCAGCCGTTATCGTATAGATTCTCGGTCTGTTACTGATAAACATGGTAAGATTAGTTACTACAGAATACTACTGTTACTAAGGAGCAAATACTTAATTAATTCTCTCTTTAGGATATTTTTTTTCAGTAGTTATTTTGATTGTTGCCTTTAGCCATGATAGTCATGGGCTAAAAATAAAAATACACAAAAATATTAAAAATAGAGATAAAAGCCAAATGATAAACAAATAGCAGACCCCGAAGAATAAATAACTAATTAATCAAGAAATAAAAATTTATCTCGTCTTAATTCAAATAAAAAAATGTAGGCGTAGATTTTTTTGCATATTATTGCCTAACCATCACGGCTCAACTACATTTCTGACTCTTGTGAGGGGCGCTTTTAATTCATATACTACATTAATTCATACTCCTGCGTATGGACCTTCACCATCCACTTACATAATAGTAATTATTATCTCCACTTTAATTTTTTGTAAATTGTCAATTTAAATTATGAAATAAAAGTCCGTCACGCAGGAGCTGCATAACTAAGCACTTTCCTCAGAATTTGGGTAGTGTAGACTGCTTTCCAGAACAATTTGCTTAAAATATCCTACATAAATAAAATAAAAACATGAATAGTTCTCTTTTAATTTTGTAATGAGTAACTGATAAATTATTAATTTGCTTCCAGAGTTATGTTTACACATAGTACCTACTGCACTACGTAATAAATACAAAAAACCTCATATTATCGTATTTTGATCTAACGCAGGAACCGGATACAGTCCCTCTAGCGCTCCTTGCGGCGCCTTTGTGAACCTATATCTGGCTGCCTTTTCTATGAAATATATTACAAAGTAAACCCCCCGATTCATCTCATTTTTACAACACTTCTTTCTCATGAGTTACCCACGACGTATACCGCGTTTCGTTACAATAAAGCAGAAATTACGACCAGTATGAGTATATTAGTAATTTGGGTCCGGAGTAAACCCCCCCCCCCCCTCCTAAAGAACCGATTTAGTTTATTTTTACAACACATATTTACCTGTAGATTACCACTACGAATAAAGAGTTTCGTCGAAATATACCAAAAATCACGGTTGGTAGTGGCGAATTGGTATTGTGGGTCCGGAGTAAACCCCCCCCCCCCCTCCTAATGAACCGATTTAGTTTATTTTTACAACACATATTTACCTGTAGATTACCACTATGAATACCGAGTTTCGTCGAAATATACCAAAAATCATGGCTGGTAGTGGCGAATTGGTATTGTCGGTCCGGAGTAAAACCCCCCTCCTTATGAACCGATTTAGTTCATTTTTATATCTCACTTTTCTCTCTATATTACTACTACGAATACCAAGTTTCGTTGAAATATAACAAATATTACGGCTGAAATGGTCAAATTAGGGTTTTTTGGGCTCGGGGTAAACCCCCCCCCCCCTTCCGGTGGGCCGATTTTGGTGGTTAACGAACTCGTTCAATCGTTTGCTAATTGAATGCTATATACCAAGTTTCGTGACGAAAAAACAAAAACTCTGGCCGCTATCGTGTTAACAGACACACACACACATATATATATATATATATATATATATATATATATATATATAGATATATATAAATTTTAACGGGGGTCATTTTCGCTGTCTACTAGGTAGGATCGATAAAGATTTGAAGATATTTTTCAAAAATTCCGTCATGAGTCCAACCTCAATAGCTACTTTCCTTCGGAGGAAAGTGCTAATATGTAGGACATCTAATAATGAAAAATCCAGTTAGAGTTCGACTTCCATCCTTAATTCGGGATGTTTCTTGGAACCTTTTTTTTCCATTAACGCTATTAAAAAAATGGTTTAAAATTAATTATTTAATTAATTACTGCCTGCTGGAGTTAAAAATTTATTTAAGGGTCTTGGGTGATGAAAGAATTCTAGCTTGACCTGTATGGGTAACATTAAGTATTTTTGACTGCATGGGAAAGCCTTCGTCTTTCTGCTTTAAGAAACAGTGAGAAGCACCCGCTCCTCGCAGAACGCCGGAATGTATTGAGCAGGAAGAGGAAAAACTAATTTGATATCTCGCTTAGAAAGATCTGGCTTTGTCGGATGTGTTTTAGTCTGTAAAGCCGAACGCACAATGGAATGCGGACGCCGAGCTCTGTCAAATACTTGAGAGATTTCGAGGCAGCGAAGTGAGCAATTCAGAGTTGAAGATGTTTTGTTGTCTACCCGGAAACATTAGCAAGATTAGGGATTGGAACCCAAACATCTCCTTGAAAATCTTCTGGGAATTTCGGATCCATCTAGTAACTAACCATCTAACCACCCCTAACATTCTTTTACCTTTCTTATCGAGAAAAATCAATATCGTAAAAACTTTGCCAGTCAATTTTTACAATTTTACTCTTAAGTACGATCTATTAAGAGGTACTACTACCTTGTAAATCAAAGCCATTTTCTCCAATTTAAGAATAACAAATAAATGTATATTTTTCTATTCTTTATGTCATAAGTTTTATTTGGGACGATAAATTATTCAAACAAAATAAGTTTTAATTCTTCGAAAACAAAATGCCGGTGCTGTGTCTGACAAACGGAAACGCCCTTTTTTCATGGGCCATAGACTACAGGCGGAGATTTTTTTATGTAGAACAAAAAACTAGAATCATTATTTATTAGGAAGGATTTGTGTTTAGAAATTACTCACTCCATTTCTGTTTCTCATTTCCAATATTATTATTATTATTGAATAATAATAAATGATGGTGTCATTATGATGTTCATACCATGATTGATTGGGTATTGTACGGATTACACATAGAAAAGTATCTTCTGAGCCAGGTCATTCTTGGAATTCTCCAGTTAAAGTAGTTTTTTTTTTGTTTTTTTTTTATCTTTTGGACTATCTACAGGTTGCGGCCCAACTAAAACATACATGAACGAGGAGGGAATCTTTTTAAAGGGCCAACTGAGCTAATGGTATTAAGAAAATATTATATGGTCCTGAGTTTTTTTTTTTATGAATGTTAGTATCGAGTTAAGTACTGGCTATCATTGCGAGCAAGAACCTGCATATCCTTCAAGATGTTCAAATTGCATTTTCTTTGACGGTCTGTTTTTAAACGGTATGATCTACCTTACTTATCGACGTTCACAAGGAATAAGTTGGAAAGTCGGAAAATGGGCAAAATGAGTTAAGTGCATTATTGTTACCTTCTAAGACTAATAGTTAGGAACTCACTACGGCGTTGATCGTTCCAAACCTATGTGAAGATGTGAGTTGCTCGGCATCTCGTAAAATAGCGTGTTTTCTCTATCAATCCTCTGTTAAAGAGCTGCTCTGAAGATTTGAGATTTTGTACTCACCAAGTTATACCGTGTTACCATCGATATATGTATGTATCTTTAAATAGCATTCTTATTTGGAGTTCATGTGTATCGAGTATGTGCAATTAGAAGTCCGGCAAAGATTAATTCTTTTAAGTTTTTTTTTCTAGAAGGCAAATCCTCGAATATGCCATTTTTAATACACAGCTCTCTCTATACATTGAAAATGTCAGAAGACTTGTAGAGAGCGTCCAAAAGTTATTACACTCTGACAATTCGTTAGAGTAATTAGGGTTAGAGAGACAGCGGGAGATCAGGGATTGGGTCTGTACTGCTTCCCATTGATCCTCGAGGACGGCCTCACTTGTGCGTGAAAAATTGACAGGGATCGAACAAAGAGAGTGTAGAGGAGGGAGGGGTGCTAGATGGAAGAGTGGGGATTGGAGGGGTGATTCAAGCGGGAGGGGCTGCCAGTCTACCTCGGAGAGCCGACCGTGCTGCTCTCTCTTGGTGTTTGTTATCTCGGAAGATTCCGATCTCAGGATGCATGTCTCCGCGTCCGAGCAAGTCTTCCCTCCGCAACCATCTGGATAAGTGATTTAGTTTGATCGTTGACAGTGATTTTTATTTTTTCAAAAAAAAAAAGAAATACGATTTTAATTTTTTCCGCAATTATAAAACAAAAAATATTTTTTTACGGGTTTATAAAATATTATTTGATTGTTTTAGTGATTTGTGAATTTTGTGTGACCAAACTGTGATATGTGATAATGGAGATCCTCGTCTTTTTGATGCTGGTTCTAGTCCAAAAGAGCTTCTCTGCCTCTTCGAGTTGCCCTAATGTTTGCATGTGCAAATGGAAAGGAGGAAAACAGACGGTGGAATGTACCGACAAGAGTCTCGCCCTTATTCCGGACGAAGTGGATCCCGAGACACAGGTGCTCGACATGTCCGGGAACAATCTGCAAACCTTGGGTGGAGAGACGTTCGTCAGGACGGGACTTCTGAATCTACAGCGGCTCTATTTGAGGAATTGCCGACTTGGGAGAATTGACGACAGGGCTCTGCGCGGCCTCACCAACCTCGTAGAACTAGACTTGTCGCACAATCTGCTCACGAGCATTCCCTCTGCTACTTTTAAAGATGTTCCTTATCTCAGAGATCTGATACTTGCGCGGAATCCGATACAGAAGATTCCTGGGCATGCGTTCATGACCCTGCCAGGCCTAGTGAAACTGGACTTGTCCAATTGTGAACTTGTGAATATTTCGCCTAATGCTTTTGAAGGAGTACAACTACTCGAATCACTCAAACTTAATGGGAATAAACTACGAGAAATTAGACCCAGAACTGTTGAAACGCTCTCTAGACTTCATGGAGTCGAATTACATGACAACCCGTGGTACTGCGATTGCCATCTTCGAGACGCAAAGATTTGGCTTACTGAACACAACATCCCGTACCCCATAGCGCCGCGCTGCAGTGGTGGGCCCGAAAGGATTATACGGAGGTCATTTTCCGAACTCGTGCTTGATGATTTTGCCTGCAAACCCGAAATCCGCCTCGACAGCAGGCAGGTTGACGCAACGGCTGGAGATAACGCTACTGTAGTTTGCAGGGTGGATTCAATACCAGAAGCCAGCATAAGTTGGTACTGGAACGGAAAACCTCTTCTCAACAATACCGCAATCAATTCGTACCAAAGAGCTTACATTGTAGAAAACGGAACATTTGAAAAGAAAAGCACTCTCATTGTAACAAATGCTCAGGAATCGGATTCAAGTGACTTCTATTGTGTTGCGGAGAACCGCGCGGGTAATGCCGAAGCTAACTATACAGTTCATGTTTCCTTGAGACTGGCGGGCGTGGACCTCGCCAGTGGACAAATTGCTGGTCTAAGTGCTGCTCTGGTGTTGTTGATACTAATAATCCTTGTTATACTCGGTATTCTATTGGTGAGACTGAGGAGAGCACCTTTCTCAGAATCGAAAACCCCTGGAGGAACTGTGGAAGTAGTAGCAAACGGAAGCATTACCCAGAAGCCTCCTACACCTGTGACAGTAGAGGCTTCAACATTCGTCGAGCGAAAAGAAGTAGCCGTAGGTCCGATTGCCATAGAAAGCCCTGATGCACCTAACCCCGACCTCATCAACGACACCCGAGAGGATCCTCGCCCAGGAAGTGGAGAATACGTCAGAACTTCAGATGGATGGGAGGACGGTTTCCTAGGCGATAGGACTCCCATTGTAGAAGACTACCCTCCTGACTACGGACTGCCTATTCCAGGAGGCCCACCTTTACCTTCAGCTAAGACTCTTCGGGTGTGGCAACGTGGAGTTCCTGTACTTCCTCCAGTCAACGCTCTCAAAAGGGTCCTCAACAGGAATTCGCCAGATGAAGGCTACCAGGAAGGATGCGGCACTGACGTCTAATACGGTTGTATCTCTAGCCTCTGGTAGTTAACGGCCCTCTTCCTTATTTCCTGTATTATTTCCAAATTTTAATTTAATTAAAAGAGCCACCAATACAAAATAATTTATTTTAAAACAGTTAACATCGACCGAATTAATAGAACTAAGTGGGTATTATATTTTATGCTTTGGGTATTGTTTTTAAAGTTGTAGTGTTACCTGGATTTCCTAGTCCAATTTTATTCAAGTCAAAACCCTAAACATTTTAATATCCTAAAAATTAAATGTACTCCTATTTTAGTTGAATATAACTAAATATTTAATTTTTACGTATCGACCTGATGCTGTAAAAAAATGAGGAAGTGAAATAGGGCGATGGTTAGACTGACTGATATGCACGCGAACTGATATTTCCAAGCATATCTTAATTTCATTTCGCAAGCAATTTTTTTCATAGAGATTTTAATTTAAATTCCCAGAACGATTGTTATATTTTTTAATTCCAATTCTGAATTTTCACACTCATTTTATTAATAAATTATCAAACTAGCATGATGTTTTAATTTCCAGAAAGAATTTAATTTTCCACTATTTTTATTTGATTATTACCTTAAACATTTATGGTAACCCCTAATGACTTGTTACCATTATTGATATTCTAGGGCTTGGCCAGGATTGTATATATTGTGTCAATATGAATTTGAATATATATATATTAATATTGATTGACAAGAAAGTGATAATAAACTGTATATAGTTTCGACTTTTAACATTTACAATACAGGCATTGCCAAAGATTTATCCCAAAGAGGGAGTTGACTTATAGCTATATATATTTGGGAATAATAAACCTTATGTTTCGTGGTGAATGCGATGTTTTATAATTTTTTTTTATTATAAACTAATAATTTATTTGTGGTTAATATTAATCCTACAGTTTATACCAAAGTTTTATATATTAAATGGAAGTTTAATTATTTGATCTCTATAGCCTGTCAGTAATTAAGATCCAAAGGGATAATAATTTTTAAAATTCAGTCCTCATTTATAGTTTTATTTTTACTTTTATTGTATAAAGTTCCGATTGTGGATTTGTTTATAGCTCTGTATATAGTAATAAATCAAATTAAATTATTTTGTATGTCCTGTATATAACTACTGTTGATGTATGTTTTTACAATATAAAGTTATACAATAATTAAAACTGCATTTTATTGATTTCTTTTTTGACCCTGAATGGACAAATCCATTATTTCTCATGGAGATCCCAATTTATTCCTGGCCATGTTCTTAAACGTACATTCGAAGATCATTCGAAATGAGAAGCTGTGTTACACTTTAGCTATACAAAAATAATATAAAATTGCATGAAAATTAGTTTAGAAAATTTTAGATACATCAAATATTTTACCGAAGGAATATTTAAGTATTTATTATACCGAAAAATATTGTTCCTTTTTTAAACATTATTTTCATTTATTTTATTATTTATTCAAAAAGAAGAATGCATTCTCTGAATTATGCAATAAACGGTTTATGTGCATAAATTATGAAGTTTATCAGATTTTCAACGAATCAACGTGTTAATAGATAATGTTAGCACACATGTATAGCGTGGGGAATACAAGATTGTGTATGCGACAATAGAGAAGTTTCAACTATAAAATTATCGTCGGATTTCTATTCGAACTACTGAATGGGGAGTCTATTTGATTTTGTGACATGTGCGGTAGAGTGGTTGCCTTTGAATATGTAATGCAAACCGTGTTGTATGGGGTTACGCTAAGGACTCCATTCACCACAAACCTAGTGAGTCTTTCACAAATATTATTGAAATTGCTTTAATTTTCGAGGAGTAAAATCATTTAATTATTGCTAAGTCTTATCATTATTACTGGTAATACTTATATTACTTACATAACTAATTTTTTTAACGGACAATTCTCCGATCTTTTATAATTTAAGAATATTCCTTGAGAATAACGCGAGTTATATTTGAGCGCCCTTGTGTTAATTCAAAATAAGCACTCAGTGATTATAATTAATATGTTAATTTTTCGAATTATCCTTTATATACTAACTCGTTCTCATTCAACAGAAAAAAAAAAACACATCACAGTACTCAAAATTCAAAACGACTTTTTCTGACACTAACGGACTAAAGGAAACATGAACAGACAGACAACATGCATGAAGTGTTGAAGCACGGTAGCTCACACGCAAGCACTGTCTTACAATTTCTTCCAAATATAAACATATTCGAACACTTAAAAAATAACAAAATATGGTATTTAAACACAAGGTTTTACTAAAACTGATTCTAGCTGTTATTTGCCAAAAGTAGTATAAAAAAATATGAAATTTTTAGCATTGAAATACATTTATCCTAATTTCGTTTTATATTTTACAGTTACTGTGTAAGTTTTTCTTGTATATTCATTACTTTTAATTGTAAATTTAAATTTTATATTTGCTGACTTTGGCTGTTAATTTTAATAGCATCATAAAAATTAAGTGTTATAGAGAATATCGTTAGTTTTGGACTTTTAATAGCAAATAAAATAAATGGAAGTATTAAAACTTTACTTGGTTTCCTTCAATTAACATAAAAAAAAAAAAAATGCTAACAGAAATTTTGACAAACAATTAACGCACGGTAACCATTTCATCAACAATATTTACAATACATGAACCATCTAACTTATGCAATAAAATGATATTTAAACCCGTCACAGATAACGGCTTATATTGATTCTTTATTTCTTTAGGAAAACGCCCAATTGCTATTTTGTACATTACAAAGAACAGATGATGTCAAATGGACAATACTTCCAATTGGACATGTATTATTTAAATACAGATAGATATATTTTTCCAGCAATTCAAATATTTGGAATTTGGACAATTCAAAAAATAACAAAATAATTCTTAACTGGCTGTTTACACCAACATAACACTTACAGTCTTTTAATTTCCTTCTCTTGCACTGAACTTATAAAGAGCATTTTTTGGTAACTATTGCATATATATACAAATTCATTACATTAAAATTATAATACATAACATAGAATATAGAATATTTAGAAATAGAAGCAAGTAAATATCACTAATATAAACAATAATACTACTATATAAAAATTATAAATATGACACAAGAAAATTATAAATTTTATTAAATGTAAAACAAATCATTTCATAGGTTTATATATTTAATTGAGAAGTCTCTTGAATTCCGAACAAAATCCTGTAAACATTCATTTCTGAAATAATGTATTTACATCTGCATATAAAAGTAGAATATTTGTACATTTATTTTATTTTCCTTGGTAGGGAGTTGTAAATAATCCCTCCAGTATGCATCTTTTGAATAAATGTAGTTTGCATGCTGCTAATTATTTGTCTGCCTTGTCGATGAGGAAAGGACCCCCCCCCTCGACTTAAACAGATTCAAATTCTTTTTCACAAATTTCAATATTTCTAATATTTATGAAGAGGTGATCGTCAACATTTTAACTAACTACCTGGTGGATAGAAAATACAAACCTACATGCAAATTTTGTAAACTTATACATCCATGTACTACAGAATGCAAACGACGTAAAAAACTACTAATTTCACACGGACTTGCAGAAGGTAGCCCACACGTACACTCAATATTAAAATTCTTGAAACGTCAACTTGTGCTTCAAAATTTAGATATAATTTGAATTTATTTATTTGATTTTTAGAATTCTATTAAAAGGTAAAATCTTAAGGTAAAATGTAATATACGTAGTATATATAAATTAAATAGATTTTATGTAAAACGAACTACTATCAAATTCAAAATTAAAACTGGATACGTGTAATAAATACATTCCTGCGGTATGTGCTAAAACATTAAATTGCTTTTAACCTTCTTCCTACATATAGAATTTATTTTTATATTATTTCAAAAATTAAAATAAAAAATAATATATATTAATACAATATATATATATATATATATATATATATATATATATATATATATATATATATATAGGTAGTTGGTAACAGCTTATTAAGTCTTCAATAGTTTTGTATTTTAAATTACATTTTTGTCGTGGAAACGTTTCGGCTATAAGCCATTTCCAATCCATTGTCTGTATGATTTTGCATTATTTTTTTAATATATACAATATATCTTCAGGTTATGTGCTTGTAAATTTGATGTTATTTGATTTGAGGAGGAAATTTCATTTTTTATAAAATTGTATGGTTCATGTCTCAATTATTACATATTATTTTATATATTTGAGTCTGCTTCTGTAACGGCAAGACTGTCTTGCACATCTAGTCCTCCGTTACAGAAGCAGAATCAAATCAAATAATATCAAATTTACAAGCACATAACCCGAAGATATAATGTATATATAACAAAATAATGCAAAATAATACAGACAATTGGATTGAAAATGGCTTATAGCCGAAACGTTTCCACGACAAAAATGTAATTAAAATACAAAACTATTGAAGACTTAATACCTAGAACATCTTAGTTTTCAACTTAGGATCTACAACATATATATATATATATATACATATATATATATATATATATATATATATATATATATATATATATATATATATATATAAGCACCAATGGAAATCGAACCAACCGCCCTTAGCACGGCGTTTTATGCGTCTAAGAAAATCCAATCGTGCCTCCATTTTATAAAATGAATAATTTTTTTTTTAATGAATAATTTAATATATTTACTTTCTTAATTATTTCCGTTTTCGAAAAGTATATAATTAACCATCAAAGTATTTTTAATTGATGCCTTAAAGTGACGAACAAGCTCACCTTTATTTTGACTCTATCCCAGAATAATTAAATTATCAAACATTATTAAAATATAAAATGGAAAATATCATAAAAGGTGGACGGAAAATATCAAAGGCTTAAAATATTAATAAAAATACTTATGATATAATAAAATGTGATTAGACTGCATTCCATCAAAATTTCATCAGAGATTACTTAAGTTTCCTAGGTGTTCTCTGAATACTTCAAATAATGATTCTTCTTGTCTCAAGGAAATTTCCTGTCTGCAGAGATATTTCTTTGACCTGTTTTAAAGGATTTAATGAAAAAGTATTAAAGAGATTTTACTTTTTTTATGTCCTTATTATATTAAACCATATTACTTATTTACTTAATTTGTACATCTTATGTTATCGTTTAGACTATCCTTAAAACTTTTGAATGTATTAAAACTGATTATTTTTATTAAATTGAAATGTGAAGAATTTTTCAGGGCCGTAATCCTGGGGTGAATTGAAAGTTCTTATAGATTTTAAAAATCAAATTATATCCTAATTCTTTTAACATATAAGTTAACAACATTGAGAATTAAAAGTAATAAAACAATAACCTTTGTTTTCATTATAAGTTGAAATAATTAATATAAAAATGTACATACGCGAGCGGGCGTGTGAGTCGGTCTTGTGCGAGCACATGAAGGTGAAAAAAAGTGTTTATATTTAACCCAAAAGGATTTCGTAACAGGTACTTTAATTTATGTCGTATGCATTTGCCATCCAACGCCAACTTTGTCGCGTGCGCATTTTCTTAATAAAACTAATTATTTAAACATGTAAAAGAAGTTTAACATGTACCATTAATTGATTAAAAACACATTAGATTCTGAAAAAGTTTTCTTAATTAGTTCATTGATTTTTTCCGTAGGCCGTAGCTGGTTGAGTTTTCGGCACAGAGAAAATTTTGCTTGATATTTAAGTGGTCCAAATTATCCCCTTTTGCCAAAACCTGAATTCTCTGCTCTGAATGTTGACCCCCTTGCAATAATTACAAAAAAAAAATAAATAATAAAAAATAAATAAATAAATAAATAAAATTCTTTGCAAATTTGTAACCTCTCGATTCTTTTATATCATCGGAATCATAATAAAAAAAATATGCAGCTTGCTTAAGACTAATAGAAACAAAAATCGTTTTTCTTTTTTTTTCGTTCCCGTTTTTGTACAATCACCAAAATTGTTGTTAATGTTGTCTTACCATTCTCGTCCTACCATATTTTTATCATTTAGTTATTCTTTTTAAAACTCTAAACGTTAAAAAGCAGACTTTCCCATACACACATTCACATTTGCAAACCCCTATCGCTGCGGTCAAGCAATAGAAATACATGTATTTACACTATACTTTAATTCTGATCTTCACCTCAGCCAATTTTATTAATGAGCTCATTAAACTAGAAGAAATACACATTACATGTATTGAATTACATTAAACTAGAAGAAATACACATTGCATGTATTGAATTACATTAAAATTGCCCCCTTTATCCATACACTGTAAAATTTCTTAAAAATATGGAAGATGGAAAAACGAAGTCAAGGGTTCAAGTTAAATGTAACTTAAATATAAGATTAGCAGTGCCATGATTTAAAATGATGGGGTGAATATATGTGGACATATGAAAGAAGGTAAAATAAGTTAAGGATATCTTTAAGAAATTTCACATTGTATGGATAAAGTCCATCACGCAGGAGCTGCATAACTAAGCACTTTCCTCAGAATTGGGGTACTGTAGACTGCTTTCCAGAACAATTTGCTTAAAATATCCTACATAAATAAAATAAAAACATGAATAGTTCTCTTTTAATTTTGTAATGAGTAACTGATAAATTATTAATTTGCTTCCAGAGTTATGTTTACACATGGTACCTACTACACTACGTAATAAATACAAAAAACCTCATATTATCGTATTTTGATCTAACGCAGGAACCGGATACAGTCCCTCTAGCGCTCCTTGCGGCGCCTTTGTGGACCTATGGCTGGCTTTTTTATTGAAATATTTTACAAAGTAAACCCCCCTTTCCGATTGACCGATTCAGCTCATTTTTATAACACTTCTTTCTCATGAGTTACCCACGACGTATACCGCGTTTCGTTACAATACAGCAGAAATTACGACCAGTATGAGTATATTAGTAATTTGGGTCCATAGTAAACCCCCCCTTCTAATGAACCGATTTAGTTTATTTTTACATCACATATTTACCTGTAGATTACCACTACGAATACCGAGTTTCGTCGAAATATACCAAAAATCACGGTTGGTACTGGCGAATTGGTATTGTCGGTTCAGAGTAAACCCCCCCTCCTTATGAACCGATTTAGTTCATTTTTATATCTCACTTTTCTCTCTCTATTACCACTACGAATACAAAGTTTCGTTGAAATATAACAAATATTACGGCTGAAATGGTCAAATTAGTGTTTTGGGTTCGGGGTAAACCCCCCCTTCCGGTGGACCGATTTTGGTGGTTAACGAACTCGTTCAATCGTTTGCTAATTGAATGCTATATACCAAGTTTCGTGACGAAAAAACAAAAACTCTGGCCGCTATCGTGTTAACAGACACATGTATATATATATATATATATATATATATATATATATATATATATATATAGATATATATAAATTTTAACGGGGGTCATTTTCGGTGTCTTCTAGGTAGGATTGATAAAGATTTGAAGAAATTTTTCAAAAATTCCGTCATGAGTCCAACCTCAATAGCTACTTTCCTTCGGAGGAAAGTGCTAAAAGGGGTACTTTTAATGTAATTCAATATATGTAATGTGTTTTTCTTCTAGTTTTAGCACTTTCCTCCGAAGGAAAGTAGCTATTGAGGTTGGACTCATGACGGAATTTTTGAAAAATTTCTTCAAATCTTTATCGATCCTACCTAGTAGACACCGAAAATGACCCCCGTTAAAATTTATATATATCTATATATATATATATATATATATATATATATATATATGTATATATATATATGTGTCTGTTAACACGATAGCGGCCAGAGTTTTTGTTTTTTCGTCACGAAACTTGGTATATAGCATTCAATTAGCAAACGATTGAACGAGTTCGTTAACCACCAAAATCGGTCCACCGGAAGGGGGGGTTTACCCCGAACCCAAAACACTAATTTGACCATTTCAGCCGTAATATTTGTTATATTTCAACGAAACATGGTATTCGTAGTGGTAATATAGAGAGAATAGTGAGATATAAAAATGAACTAAATCGGTTCATAAGGAGGGGGGGTTTACTCCGGACCGACAATACCAATTCGCCACTACCAGCCGTGATTTTAGGTATATTTCGACGAAACTCGGTATTCGTAGTGGTAATCTACAGGTAAATATGTGTTGTAAAAATAAACCAAATCGGTTCATTAGGAGGGGGGTTTACTCCAGACCCACAATACCAATTCGCCACTACCAACCGTGATTTTTGGTATATTTCGACGAAACTCGGTATTCGTAGTGGTAATCTACAGGTAAATATGTGCTGTAAAAATAAACTAAATCGGTTCATTAGGAGGGGGGATTTACTCCGGACCCAAATTACTAATATACTCATACTGGTCGTAATTTCTGCTGTAATGTAACGAAACGCGGTATACGTCGTGAGTAACTCATGAGAAAGAAGTGTTGTAAAAATGAGCTGAATCGGTCAATCGGAAAGGGGGGTTTACTTTGTAATATATTTCAATAGAAAATCCAGCCAGACATAGGTTCACAAAGGCGCCGCAAGGAGCGCTAGAGGGATTGTATCCGGTTCCTGCGTTAGATCAAAATACGATAATATGAGGTTTTTTGTATTTATTACGTAGTGTAGTAGGTACCATTACAACTTAAAAGAGAACTATTCATGTTTTTATTTTATTTATGTAGGATATTTTAAGCAAATTGTTCTGGAAAGCAGTCTACACTACCCAAATTCTGAGGAAAGTGCTTAGTTATGCAGCTCCTGCGTGACGGACTTTAATTAGGATGGCCCTGAGGCCGAAACGTCAAATAAGGAAATGTAATTAGCTCATTAATAAAATTGGCTGAGGTGAAGATCAGAAATAAAGTATAGTGGAAATAATTTATACCTCGGAAAATCCTTGTGGATAATCCCTAACATGTCAATAAATGTATTTATTTAGTCTATCTATTATTTCGTAGAATATATTAAGGTAAACGCGAGGCGGTTATGTGTAATTTTCAATTAGTAATTAATTAATCCCAGTCTTCAAAGGCTAATGGTTAAATTTATTTTATAAACAACCATTCAATATCTGTAATCCTCTACTCAAACAAGTGCCGAGGTTTTTACTTCTCAATCGTGAGATTTTCAAAGAAACTGTGTGTTTATTTATTGTTTGATACTTTACGGAGTGCCTACTTCCAGAGCTGTAAATTTGTCTTTACACCTCTTTCAGGGAATTTTTTGGATCCCAAAATTTCGTGCGAAAACGCCGTGGTGTTGACAACCCTGTTTAGTCGGCTACGGCCTATGTCATACTTTTTTTTTTTGGAATTGAAGGGAGTAAAGGAGTGTAAACTAAAGTTTTAGGACCAATAATTTCCGTTTGTGAGCACTAGCAATTTTAGAAAATTGTATTTTACATCTCCCTGTCCTTTTCTCCAGCTGAGCTCGAACTATTCGAATAGAAATGGTAGCCTCATTTGTAGAATATGTAATTTTTATTTGAAACTCGTTTTACGATTTATCTACCCCATATTAGACATTGAACAAACTGCATGAACAGGCAAAAACTGCTCAAATCAAACTTGACAAAAATGTAGACAAGAAGAGGAGAAAGATTCGGGTCACAGATACATTTTTAGCCCGAAAACCAAAACTATATTTAGCAAACGTTTTTGGTTATTGACAGATATATTTTCATAATTTCGTCAAAACCACTCTATTTTTCTTGATCACTTGATCGCCGCTTTATGGCGGCTAGGCTTGAAGAGTTTGTCTTTGTGGAGACTCAAGACAAAGTTCTTAACTAATGATATTTTTTGTTTTCGCTCCTTGTTATGCCGATCTCCTTCCATTTCCCGATTTCGCATTTTTTCTTGAAGTAAGATATGCATTAATGTATATTTGTATGAAACATTCTTTAGGTAATGAAATAATAATTTAATAATAAACTGTCATGAGCATTTTTGAGATTTCCGAATATTTTCATAAACCTCGAAAAGGGTCTGAAAATCGTCGCAAGTGAAAGGTGATCATTAAGAAGCTACCAAAAAAAGTATGCAAACTTGACAAAAAAAGTATGCAAGTTTGAATCAGAGAAACCGGTATTTGGAACTAAGTATCGTTATCGTTCTTTGGGCGTTATTTTTTTCTGGTTCCTTTAGTTTTTAATTGGTTCTTCTTTAGTTTTTGTTTCACTAAAAAGTATAATTCCATTTCAGTATAATTTGATAATTAAATGTGAAGTATGCTGGAAATAGAGTTTTCCTTAAACAAATTAGAGGAGGCATTGTAAGAATAGAGTTTTCCTTAAAAATGTGAGAGGAGACTTTGTAAAAATAGAGTTTTCCTTAAAAAAGTTAGGGGAGGCGTTGTAAGAATAGAGTTTTCCTTTAAAATGTTAGAGGAGGAAATTTAAGAATAGAGTTTTCCTTAAAAAAGTTAGAAGAGGCGTTGTAAGAATAGGTTTTTTCCTTAAAAAGTTTAGAGGAGGCGTTGAAAGGATAGAGTTTTCCTTAAAAAAAATTAGAGGAGGCATTGTACGAATAGAGTTTTCCTTAAAAATGTGAGAGGAGGCATTGTAAGAATAGAGTTTTCCTTAAAAAGGTTAGAGGAGGTGTTGTGAGAATAGAGTTTTCCTTAAAAAAGTTAAAGGAGGCGCTGTTAGAATAGAGTTTTCCTTAAAAAAGTTAGAGGAGGCGTTCGAAGAATAGAGTTTTCCTTAAAAGTGTGAGAGGAGGCATTATGGAAATTTCGCGTTGGTGTTGTAGCACCGAAAAACTTGCTTTTCGTCAAAATTTCATGGAGTAGACGTGAAAAGATTTTACAAAATATCTAAAGGAACTGTTTCTATTGAATGACTCTTGCGACAAGAACCTAAACGCGCCAAGATGAAGCAGTTTCTGTGACTCGGAATTATTTAATTATGCGCTGATAAAATGTCAGTAGATCCTGAAGGAATATCTATCGATCATACTTCCTGATAATGAGTAAGGTTTTGTCCGAAATTGGGAGGGGGGGGGGGGGGGGGGCAAGTCCAATTTAGAAGAGCGATCGATGCTCTTATTCTACTTGTTTAATTGCACTCTAGGAAGAATGTTCCATTTTTTATTCTTACTCAACTTCGGTTTCTATGAAAAATTAAAAAAAAAATGCTCTTCCGCTTAGTAATTTGCTGATTTCAATATTTATAGTCTAGTGAAACCGACACTATGAATCTTCATCATCTTAACGCTTTGAAGAAACTGTTAATATTTTGGTTTTGAAACTTCTATTTATTTATTCTTTTTGCCAGAAATATTTGATAATTAAATGATAATGAAAAGTTTAAAATGAATGAAGATGAAATAAAATGACGCTGCAGTAGTAATAGAGATTATAATAATAATAATAATAACATATTAATAATTTATAATATTAATTATAATGAATAACTCAAAGATAATAAGATATTGGATAGTAAATAATATATATAATAATAATTTTACTAGTTTAAAAAACATAATGAAATACTGATAAAAAATAAAGTAAAAGTTATAATTTTGAAAATAAGTTGGTCCTTCTTAAGAATTTTAAGGGTTTTTTAATGTTCTCTTCTTTGTTCCCTAGAATTTCTTCAATTGAAGATCCGATTCCCAAGGATTTTCTTATATTGGAGTAATTCCTGCATGACATTAATGTATGTTCTAACGTCAGAAGCTCCCCTACATCGCAGCTGCATAAAGGTTGAATATAGTTTTAGGAAAAGGCATTCGTGGCTAAGTAGGCAGTGACCGAGGGTGCGCAGATTCTTAAACTTCAAGTTACAGTTAGGAAGCTATCATTCATTTAAATACATTCTGAATGAAAATCTTCAGAAAAACGAAATTTAATTCAATTGTCTACATTCGCACCTACAGTGACAGCAGCCAATTTAAAGCGTAAATAACTGGAGTTCCCATTATTTGTTTACATAGTTCTATCACAATCACCAAATAACACAAACATATTATTTATCAAACCTGTCTTTTCTTTATTGAAAAACTATTTTTACTTATTAAAACAATATCCCATAAAACTGTAGGAAAGGAACTTTCTAGAATTTATTTATTTAATTTCCAAAAAGTAAATTATTATTATAATTCAATTAATTTCCATTCTCTTATCATTTTCCGACCGTTTTCCATATATTTAGGATTATATACCAAAATGTCAGAACTGCTTGTTTCTGTTAAGAAATTATTTCCTTTCTAATACTTACTCTAATCCTAACGTTATCAAAATCTCAACACCTCTCATAATGTTCGGCTGAATCCGCTATCGGGAAATTTAAATGAAAACATTATTTTTGTCCTCTTTTATCACGAACCATTAAATATAAATGCTTGAAAGTGGTTTCATTCGAAATTGCATCCCAAAAAACGTACAAAAGGTGCACGTGTCAACTTATTAACGAAGAACCCTAAGTGCTAAGATTTTTCTACAGCGTTCCAAAGCGCGGATTCCGCTGATAAAGGAACTCTCATTTTTAAATCAAAGTATTTTCGTACCACATTTTATGAAAATCGGGCCATTTGTTAATATATATATATATATATATTATAAAATATAAGTACAAATTTGAACCACCGGTATATAGGGAGGTATAAAACGCTCCTAACAGTCATAGAACGAAAATAATTTATATAATCAATAGAATCTTGAACTGTTTATTAGACTTTAAGTTTTGGGCATTGATAATGAAACAGAGTAGCTGAAAGATATTTCAAAATAAACTGCAGCTCTTAAGCTATTTCTAGCAGACAAAGGAATTTTTGGTAAACATCTTTTTCCCCAACTCCAGCTCATCTAATACACAGACCAATGGCTTTCAAAGTTATGTTGATCTGTATCTCATTAAATTTGAATCTAAATAAGCCCATAAATGTATTTGTATTACATTATTCCACAGCAATTAAAATAATAGTTTTTTTTTTTGTTTTGTTTTTTTTTAATTTAAATTAAATTAGACAAATAAGTGCAACATTTTTTTTGTTGTATACATTATACAGCAGATAAGTTGTAATATATATATTATAAATTCTTTTAGTTTTTCTTAGAAATGTCAAAAATATTTCTATAATTATAGAATTATTATTATTATTATATTATATAATTTATTATTTCAAAGATATTCATCAAAATTCCTGCATGTTGGAAGCGTGATTTTTTTATTGCTTGATACTTCCATTACTTTATTTGTTTCACCCTATGTTATGGGAAGTATGGCCATAAATATTAAATCCTGAATGCTAACCCTAGGCAAATATGAAAGCAGCATATGTATATCCCTCGTATGAACACGTTTTTTATGTACCGGCTCACATAAATCAAATATTTGTGCATGTAAAAAACATTTTTAAAATTTCGTAATGAACTCTTAATAAATTTCCTCTTTCTTTGATCGAAACCTGGTTACTTGCTTATAAGCTTCGCAACAGAAAATATACCATTAATTAATCATGGTTAAAACAAAGTTAGCGTTACTAAGATATGATAATGAAATCAATTATGCATTTTATTTCTATTGACGTTTATAAGGCACCTAAGTACAATCGGTTATATTGTTTGCCTAATACCTACGCAATGGTTTTGATTGTTTTTTTAATTTTCATAACTAGACCAACACATCATCTCCAGACATATAATTTAAAGAACACGTTCTTTTAATCGGCTTCAGTAATGCATGTATGTACAATATAATAGCCGGGGAGAGCTGGTAACGCACTGAACGCTTTTCATGAAGTATTTAATGCACCTTGAAATTTTGCAATAATGTACCTCTTGGGTAGATAAGGAAGTAAACATGTGTTTCCTGGACATACCTTCGAACACCAGGTACTGCGCATGGGGGAAAGGTGCAAAACAATATTGCCCAAAAATAGTGTTTTATTCAGAACCCAACTATTATTAATGAAAATAAATTGCAAATTAAGGCAATTTAAAAATTAATAATAAATAAGGCAGGCTTATAAGAGGAATAAAATGTAAATTTAAAAAAAAAAAACCAAAGTACCTAGTTTTTATTATTAATATTAAATGAAGTGCTTTATTCACGCTGCGATTTAAACAGCGTCTTCAATAAACATATTTGAAAATAAGTACAAAAAGGCAGACACTTTTGTGGGGTTTAATTATCAGGAAACATAAAAATAAATGTTACCTATGATAGACTGCAATACACTGCGCGTAACCGTAAGACAGCATGAGAGGACCGCGCAGTGTTGGTTTTTCTCTGCGCTCTCATTGGTTCTTGTCCACATGATCTTGTACAGCTGTTCCGGTTTTAATGGCAGCGCGAATAAAACTCTCATTTAATATTAGAATAAAAACATTTTTTTTTTTTTTTTTTTTTTTTTTTTTTTTTTTTTTTTTTTTTTTTTTTTTTTTTTTTTTTTTTACGTGTTATACCCCTTAAAAATGTCAGCCATATTTATTATCCATTGTAAAATTGTCTTAATTTTACATTAAAGGTAGAGGGCTTCTAAATAAAACTCTTCTTTTGGGAAATATTTTTTGTACCTTTCCCCTATGCGCAGTACCTGGTGTTCCAAGGTGTGCCCAGGAAACACATATATACCTTCTTATATATCCAAGATGTACATTATAGCAAAATTTCAAGGTGCATAAAACACTTCATGAATCGTGCGGTTACTGGCTCTCGGACTATAAAATGAATTGGTTTCCACTTCGCCTTTGCTAGAGCTGTTTTTTCGAACTCTTCCATGTATATTTCTGCTGCCAATAGATTCGGAGGCGAACCCATACATGCGCCTTCTATCTGTTTGTAATATTTCTCATTTAACAGAAAGTATGTTGATTTAAACAGAGCTCTGCCAACTTTATTTCTTCATCGATCAACATAATCTTCATTAGGTGCAATTTTCCTTCCACTGGGACCAGGGTAAACAACGACTTCACATCGAAGCTTACTAAAATATTTTCTTTTTGTATTTTAACTAATTTAGTTCTCTCCACGAAATCTTATATAATACTTGACGAGTATTTTATATAATATTCCGTCATCCCAATATGTGGCTTGAGCTTCCTATTAGCAATATAATGCGCAATCCCATAGATAGGTGAGCCAATTGAGTTAACGATTGGCCTTAGTGGGATGTATTTTTAGGTATTTTTGGCAATATTTAAATCCTTGGTGGCATTAGGACAGATTTTATAGCGCATGCTTTAAACAATTTGGTGATCTTCTTTAATATTTTTTTTCGTAGGATCACCATTTAGGAGGACAAATACTTTATCACACAGTAGGGCATTTTTTTCATATAGTCTTTCTTTTTCATAACAACAGTTGAGTTACCCCTTAAATTGGATTTATTTAACTATTATAACGAAACCCTGTTAGAAAAAACTAATTTAAAATAAAAACCAACCATCTCAATTTTCCCAATCCTCCGGATCAGTATTAGTTATTAGTATATTATTTCGTTAAACTTTCAAACCGATAAAATGAAATCATGTCCTAAAAAAATTCTTTTAATAAGTTAAGTTATTAAAACTTGTAAAGAAAATCAAATTAATGTTGCCATTGCCATTATTTGACAAAACGTTTTCACCCAAACAGGAAAGAACTCATTCATTTGCAATGAGCGTTGTTTGTTAATTACAGAGATTAATTAAAACGTCAAAAACATTACGGGAGGGGTGAAGAGGGTTGCAACATAGTTAAAAGGTCATGTCTGGCTGGAGATTATTCAACAAGTTTGGTTATTTTGAAGAGCTCTCTAACGTTCACTATAATTGAAAATTAAAATCTTTCGATAAAACATTTATATATTTTTAATCCCAAGGCTGCTTCAATATATTTTAACAGTGCTAGGTTTACTTTATTTCTTTATGGAAATATTATACCTATCTGTGTTCTGAGTACCTATCAATTGTTTATCACAGAATTGAGGTATTGCTATTGAGATAGAAGATACCTATCTGTGTTCTGAGTACCTATCAATTGTTTAACACAGAATTGAGGTATTGCTATTGAGATAGAAGATACCTATCTGTGTTCTGAGTACCTATCAATTGCTTAACACAGAATTGAGGTATTGCTATTGAGATAGAAGATACCTATCTATGTTCTGAGTACCTATCAATTGTTTAACACAGAATTGAGGTATTGCTATTGAGATAGAAGATACCTATCTGTGTTCTGAGTACCTATCAATTGCTTAACACAGAATTGAGGTATTGCTATTGAGATAGAAGATACCTATCTGTGTTCTGAGTACCTATCAATTGTTTAACACAGAATTGAGGTATTGCTATTGAGATAGAAGATACCTATCTGTGTTCTGAGTACATATCAATTGTTTAACACAGAATTGAGGTATTGCTATTGAGACAGAAGATACCTATCTGTGTTCTGAGTACCTATCAATTGTTTAACACAGAATTGAGGTATTGCTATTTAAATAGAAGATACCGCAGCTGCGAAATTAGAAAGGCTCAGTTTTAATATTGTGCGAAATTGATATTATTGCGCTGAAGTGCTCAAAAATGCATTGTCGAGATTGCTTTGTTGTGATCTAATCGTAAATGTCCAATAATAATAATTATTGGGCATAATAAATGTCCAATAATTATAATTATTAGACATTTATTATCCAATAATTATTTGACAATTAATATAATAATTATTATTGGAAATTTAGAGATATTGTAGATTATAACCTACAGTATCTCTAAATTTCTCTCTTAGAATAATTAACCCTTACGTGACCGTAGATGCCCCTGGAACGATTCCCGGTAGATTTTATCAATCTGATAAATCAAGATATCAGTTGGCTTAAAGCCATTTTTTTTTTTTTTTTAATTTTGAAATATTGTTTTCACTTAAAAAAAAAAAAAAAAAAAAAAAAAAAAAAAAACTGAAATTATTTTTTCTAAAAGTAATGTAGAGTCACATATTACGGAATTGATATAATATGTACGGATCAATTTATAGACATCATCTGATAAAACACAAATAAGTTCATTCAGAGGGATTGGAATTACGCCAAAGTATAGGTTATCAGACGGAAACTCTATTTAATAGGTTCAAATTGGATTGTAAAGGGTTATTCAAGTGACTAGAGCTTTAAAAATAACCGATAGATATCGAAAAAGCAGTCACAGCGGTGGCTTTCAGACCCAAAGCGAAGAAATGGCCTTGTCACGAATTCTCACGTGATTCTATTGGAATCTCTAATAAAACATATTGGAATTATTTTTCTTTTGTATGTCCTGCAAAAATTTTCAATTTTCGGCCAGTTCAAATGGTATTACAAACTTTTTTTTTTTTTTTTTTTTTTTTTTTTTTTTTTTTTTTTTTTTTTTTTGTGGTATTCACGTTAGCACTGAACATTGTATTGAAAGAAGCTAATATGACACAGTTCATGTATGTCAGGTCTTTAGCGAGAACATAGAAATTTGTCACCGCCATAAAAATAAGATGGAAGGGGGATTTCTTTCTAAGAATGTATGTAATTACTTTCGGCACCTTAGTCATCCAATTTTAAAGTACGAGTATCTTTATACAGTGTGAAATTGTCTCCTGAAAGAACTTTATTACTATTAAGGACACTGATATATAATAAAAAGTCCATCGCGTAGGAGCTACATCACTAAATACTTTCCTCAGAAGGAGGGTTCTGAACAATTTGCTTAAAATAACCTATATCAATAGAAAAAAATCATAAATAGTTTTGGCATTTTATGTCAGTAATGAACATCTCACTCAAAGAACTGCTGAATCCGGATACAGCAACCACGCTCAGCGCCCCTAGAGGTTGAAATAACAACCTATTCCGGAGGCTTGGCGGCTCGATTCAATTTTAAAATAATACTGTGTAAACCACTACTTCTAATGAACAGATTTAGTTAATTTTTAATTTATATCTTTGCCTTTATATGTCTAGTGACGTTACAAAAAAAAAGAACTTACAACCTGTATGAGAAAATTAGTAATTTGTGTCCGGTGAACACCTCCTTATTGACCGAATTCGTTTATTTTTTGCAAAATTGTTTTCTCTTTAGATGAGCAAATCGAATACCGAGTTTCATTAAAATGTAACTAAATAAACGGCTGGTATTAGAAACTTAGAAATGTGGGTTAAGTAACCCTCCCCCTAGTTAATTCAGCACTAGACAGGCTATCTCAAATGATAGCATATATTGTATTTTTTATTAATATGCAATCACAATTATGATCAGCATTGCGTTGGGAGGACGTAAGCCTCTCGTTTGGTAACTGTTTGAGGAATGGAGTCGAACATACTTTTAAATACTTCAAGCTCCTACAGTTGTCTTCTATTAAATTAGGTTTTGGGTATTTTGCATATTGTAATATTTTTATATTTCTCTTCTGAAAAAAGGAAAGTCGACTTCAAACTGATTCGGTAATCTTTTAACGAAAGTCACCAAAATACCGATACATGAAATACATATTTAACTTCCCGATGAATAACCAGTTATCAAATAGTAGAGTTCCCCTATCCAAAGATATTTTGCTGGATACAATCTTTGCGCAGGTTTTTGCTTCAGGCTCACATTTATTTAAAAAAAGAAATGGCGGGGAGAATGGAGAGATGTAGCGATTAAAATGATTTATTTCACTGTTTTGAAAATAAAAAAAAAAATACAAAACAAGTGAAAATAGGTAACATATGTTTTACGTTTCGGGTATAATAAAAATTGGCTTTATTTATTTAGGATTAAATAAAAAAATTAGGGCAAGAAATAACGTGAAAAGACCCTCGAAAACATCAACCCCCCCCCCCGGGTTGGGGGCGATGGTTTTTTAAACTATCGCCTTTTAACAAGGAATTGGATTAGTATTTGCCACAACCCATATTTTTGAATCGATCTTGCATTTTTCATTCTCCTGAGTCGAAGAAAGGCACAGCAATGTGTATTTAGGTAGTCACAATCCCCAAATAATAACTCCTAAATACAAATATATCCAGCATTTCCCGATATTTGGGCGTGCTTCGAAGTATATGAATTGAACGGATAGGCAATATCCTCAAAAGATCCAAAACAAACAATAATGGCTCTTTAAGAATTCGTACTTTGATGGTAATGATTAGAGCCCGGAAGTTAGGCCTTTTTTATCTAAATGGATATATTGAAGAATCAGATAGAAATAAATATGTTTCCGTCCATTTAGGAAGTGTAGACAATTTTTATTTTGCCTTTTTTGGCTATTTTAAGATTTAAACCCTTTTTTTGCCTTTTTTGCTCGTTATGCAATTTTTTCTACGATTTAAACATTTTAAAAAGCATATAACGAATTTCGAATTTCAGTTCGTCGAAAACAAAAAAGGTTTCACAAATTAAATTACATTTTGTCTTCACAAATATCAATTCGAAAGCTTATTTTCCCAACCTGCGGATTGACCCTCTGTAAATAACAGAGCCTTCCTTGGTAGAAGGAATGCACAGGCATAATGAATAGCAGGAAAGAGAGAGGATAAGAGAAGTACGTCTCCTTCCTCACACCCCTTTTGCTGTGACAATGGTGTAGTTACCTGGTATTCCGGATTTAGAAATGATAAGATAATGCAGAGGAAGTTTTTCCATAATGAAAAACATTTTTTCTTAGAAGGTCTATGAGAGTTGATACTTTGAAAAAGCATCTTGTTGTTGCTTCTAAGAAGGGAAAGTAAGAGTAAGTACACTATTTCTGTGATAAATTGATAATAAAGAAATGAATGAGTATTTAAAATACATATTTTCATTAATAATGAGTGAAATTCCTCTTTGCCTTCACTCCTAATAAATGCCTATTTTAATTACAATACTGCCTATTTTCAGTATTTCAAGTGCCTTTTTGCCTGCCTATTTTAACCAAAACTAAGTGCCTATCTTTCGGGCTCTAGTAATGATATTTCCTCCCCTTTCGTCAACAATTATAAGAATTGTGTTGTTTCTAGATGTTACATTGGACTCATGACTTCAACAAGATTTGACCTGCCATTGACCATTCTCTGTTAGTTGAACAATATGAGCATTCAGTACGGAGGTGACCTCATTCTGTTTATCAACGCCAGTATCAGTAGTAGCCTCCTGTTGTTCATGTTCCTACAGGTTGTTGATAAACATTGCCAATAATATCGGTGATTCAGTACTACTCTCCACGACTCCACTTCTTAAACAATTTTTGAATTCTGCCTATACCATATGTGTTCAATGTTTGCCTCCGATAAAGTATTGGAGGCAGACGGCTGTCTAACTTCATCAGTTAATTAAAAACAAAATTTCATTAATTTAGGAATACATCTTGAAAACTTAATTTCTTGTGGGAAAATTGTGTCGAATCTTGTCTTTGAGCCTGTTGCCTATCATTGAAATAAGAATATTCAAGATATGTGAATATGTCTTGCAATTGCTTAGACATCACGAAACTCTTTGATGATTCATGGACGTTTTAGTTTTTAGCCTGTATAGTCCGTCGGCCCGTGTACATTTCTTGCAACGATTTTTAAGATTCTTCATTTTTTCACTATTGATTGTACAAGTCTTAACTAGAACAGTGCCACATGTCAGCTGGCTAGGTAGCGGTGGGTTTGGCTTCGGGGGCGTTGCAAACTTCGGAAAAATATGAAAATGTGAAACGATTTTAAGATTCATGAAATTTTTTGGAGAAACACCTTTCATTATACAATAATCATTGGCACTTGTCAGCTGGCCGGCCAGCGGTGGACTGCTTGTCAGCTGGGGGTCTAAACTTGGCAAAAATACGAAATTCTGAAACGATTTTAAGATTGCTGAAATTTTGGTGGTTACTAGTATTTGTAGTGAGATTAACGAAAAACATTGTCAGCTGCTCATGTCTTGGTGGAAAACTTGTCAGCTGGGGGGGTATAAGCGCTGAGCGTATGGCGCGCGCTCCGCTTTATACCGCCAGCTGACAACTTTTCCACCCACATATAAGCAGCTGACAATTTGTTTCGTCAATCTTATTACGAATACTACCTACTACCAAGCGTTGCCTGATTTTCACGCATTCACAGGCGAAAATTTTTTATGTGCTATGTATTTTATACAAATAATTGACACATTTTTTCATCTTACCTTAATGCAAATACATAATATATTTTAACGTTGATAATAAAAATATTCATTCACAATCAATATATTCAGAAGTTGTAATCAAGATAAGCATGCTTTCGCTATTAAATAGTCAAAAACTATATTAAGATTCCTGAAATTTTGTTAGTAGGTAGTATTCGTAATAATTTGTCAGCTGCTCATGTCTTGGTGGAAAACTTGTCAGCTGGGGGGGGGGGGGTATAAGCGCTGAGCGTATGGCGCTGACAACTTTTCCACCCACATATAAGCAGCTGACAATTTGTTTCGTCAATCTTATTACGAATACTACCTACTAACAAAATTTCAGGAATCTTAATATAGTTTTTGACTATTTAATAGCGAAAGCATGCTTATATTGATTACAACTTCTGAATATATTGATTGTGAATGAATATTTTTATTATCAACGTTAAAATATATTATGTATTTGCATTAAGGTAAGATGAAAAAAATGTGTCAATTATTTGTATAAAATACATAGCACATAAAAAATTTTCGCCTGTGAATACGTGAAAATCAGGCAACGCTTGGTAGTAGGTAGTATTCGTAATAAGATTGACGAAACAAATTGTCAGCTGCTTATATGTGGGTGGAAAAGTTGTCAGCTAGCGGTATAAAGCGGAGCGCGCGCCATACGCTCAGCGCTTATACCCCCCCAGCTGACAAGTTTTCCACCAAGATATGAGCAGCTGACAATGTTTTTCGTTAATCTCACTACAAATACTAGTAACCACCAAAATTTCAGCAATCTTAAAATCGTTTCAGAATTTCGTATTTTTGCCAAGTTTAGACCCCCAGCTGACAAGCAGCCCACCGCTGGCCGGCCAGCTGACAAGTGCCAATGATTATTGTATAATGAAAGGTGTTTCTCCAAAAAATTTCATGAATCTTAAAATCGTTTCACATTTTCATATTTTTCCGAAGTTTGCAACGCCCCCGCAGCCAAACCCACCGCTACCTAGCCAGCTGACAAGTGGCACTGTTCTAGTTAAGACTTGTACAATCAATAGTGAAAAAATGAAGAATCTTAAAAATCGTTGCATAAAATGTCACGGGCCGACGGACTATGTACGGTAGTTAGTCTCGGTAAGAGATAGTGTGAGAGAGAGAGAGAGAGAGAGAGAGAGAGATTTTTATTTGAGAATATTAACATCTCCATTCCTTTGATTTTGGATGGTCTTTGCCCTTTACAAAGGCAAGAATCGAAGTAGTTTCTCTAAATAAAGTTAAAAAAGAATTCGCGGAACACCACCCACTTTTTGGGGTTTCATATTTATTTATTTTTTGGCCCACGATCGCACAGTCAGAAGCAATTATGTTGTGTGTATATTACATTGAAAGGAAAGAACTTCTGGTTGGTTTCTAGTCCTTTTTTTTGCCAGAGGGAAGATATAGTTGAATTTCTTTTTACGGTGCCACTGATGTATAAAAATATTGTTCAGAACAATAGTTATTACGATAGTAAAATAGCTTGCACGAATGTTTAAAGAGTTAATTGATATGTTTACTGCTTGGAGTTGATGAAGATCACACTTTTTGTGAGAAAAGTGTATCATTTGAAATGTCAATATAAATATTATATGATAAATGGGCCCATATAAAATTTATTGATATTTAATGAAACAATTTTTACTATGATTTGGTGCACCGTGTTTTCGTTGATTTTTTTGCTACCCAAATTGATGAGATATTAGAACTGTGGGCGATGATTTGGTAATTGATTCTTGTAAAACTTCTGCTGCTGTTCCTAATGCTTCTGCAGTATACGTATGTACGTCTGGTGAAACCAAACTGATTTGGATGTAAAATGTAGTTTGATTGGTGTATATATATATATATATATATATATATATATATCCTAGTGGCTGAACCCTTGAATTCTCATGCGGAGTATGCTGGTTCGAGTCCTGCATCAGGTTGAGATTTTTCATTTCAGGGCCCGTTGAAAACATTCCCCACTGTATGTTTAGGAGGGATGTCAACCTATAAATAGCCTAGCGCTAATGGCATATACGTTAAAGGTTAGGACCGTAAAAAACAAAACAAATAAAAAAGCCTTCATTAAATTGAATCAATAATCTAATAATCACCAAATTTCACAAGTTTTCACGAACCTTTTTTTTTTTCTTTTTTTTCCGTCGGCTGTTATCTATTCTTGTCAAGTCCCTTGGATGTCGTTATATGTATTTAGAATCCACTATCAGACATAGTTTAATGGGAGAAAACAAACTTTGCATTACTTCAAGAGCTGAAAGCTGCTTTGGAGCAGGAGCATATGTAGTAAATAATTTCGGGAGGGGCTGGTAATGGCAAGGTGTATGAAATACCTGCCAAGATGGTGGGGGGGGGGGTCCGGGAAAGTTTTAAATATTTTAGTGTAAGATTGTAAGTTTTGAGCTCCTATGACACTAAGTAAAAATACATTTATGCCATAATGAATCTATAACATCTTATTTTTTATAGCTAATTTTCATTTTTGGTCTGCAAATTCCTTAGGCTGCGAATTTTACGACACTGAATAGTTTTATATATTACTACATATACACACACACACACTAAGCACTTCTCATCTCACTCGCAGCCATTCCTACTATCGAATTTCCATTCAAAGCTGAAAATCTAGAACTTAGACATGTTAACTAACTAAAACGCTACTATTTAATTTATTTTTAAGGTTTTTATGAAACATTTTTACCGATTAAATCAAAATGTCGGGTTTGGAGTCTCCTGCCCCATCAGTCTCTCCTTGTTATATACACCCATGCCTCGGAGGTACGTTTTTTTCAGATTAATAACTAGGAATGACATTTTATCTAAGCTGATTTTAATATTGTGACGAAATTAAAAAAGAGTTGTCAGGACGAGTACTAGTTAGCATTTTATAACAATAGGGATTTCCCTCTATAGCTTTAAGACAAAGAGGTTATCGATTCGCGAAAAAGTGTAGTCTCTCTGGCGGTTCAATTACCAGCCATTACGTCAAGAACAATCCCGCGGTCGATATCTCTGAATGTCATCATAGTCCTCGAGTCATTTTTATCGCTAGTTTACATTACACAGACTTATTATCGAATTAAATTAACAAGTACTATTCTTTTTTCTTTTTTTTTTTTTTTTTTTTTTTGTTATGACGTCTGTATAATAAATCATCAAGGGTTTCTATTACACAGACACACACACACACACAAAATGATGGTCTTTTCCAAAGACGCCATACATGTATTCTTATGTATTTCGACACGCTGAATACGAATCCGGAGTCCGTTTCACCCAATCACGCCAGGTTTAAGAGCATTTGAAGGTAAAATTTCGTATAAAGTCGTTAAAAAAGAAATAGCTAGAGCTTCCATGGTTTTGTGGATCGCTGAATTCGAATAAGATTTTCTCTCTATCGGCGAAAAATCAAGGTCATTTGATGGCAAATGATGAATCTGCAGTCAAAATTCTTTTGACTTGATTGTGCGCCAAAGTGGTGAAACAGACCTCGGATTCGAATTCAGCGACCCTCAAAACCATGGAAGTTCTAGTTATTTCTTTTTTAACGATTTCATACGAAATTTGACCTTAAAATGCTCTTAAACCTGACGTGATGGCTGGAAACGGATTCAAAGTGTCGAAATACATAAGATTATACGTACGGCGTCTTTGGAAAATGCCACTTTTTTTACGTGTGTCTGTGTCATCATCAGGGGAAATTAGTTATAACTACAAAACAAAAATTCCACTTACATATATTAAATTATGAACGCTATACAAATAATGAACATCACACGGAAGTAATTTTAATTCATAATTTCTAAGAAAAATATACTCTTGTTGTATATAACTCGTGGAGCCGTTGTCAGGTGAACAACATTCCTAATAATTCATGGATTGTTAGAATGGGTGGTGACTTGCAGATAGCCATCCTAAACATCTGGATGCAGATGCACAAAAAAAAAAAAAAAAAATAGCTAAGCTAGAATTTAATCTAGATTCGTCCTTTTTACTCTTGGGTTCCTTCTGAATGAAACATTCAGTCTTTCTATCGCAGAAATAAAATGAAGGCTGGGTAAGCATGTTTTGTCGGCCTCAGGACGTTTCGTGTCCTAAACCAGATTCTCAGCTTTATATGTGGACTCATAATAAAAAAGGTGGACCCATAATACTTATTTGTGTGGTCAAAATCAAAGTAATTTTCTTCAATTTATGGATATAAAAATACAATATTAGCATAAATATGCTTTAGCGATGAATAAACTGACATAAAAACGTTACAAAATAGTGTCCTCTGGCGTTCACGAATGCGCGGTGGCCATGTACGAAAAAGAAAACCGTATCATATATAGGATTTTCGGGTGGACGTGGAGCATATTTATTTTCCCGAATTTGAACAGAAGGCTTTAAACAACATTTCTTTTCTTTTTTTTTTCATTATGTCATAAATTTTATATAGGATGTTAAAGTAACCAAAGAAAATTAGTTTTAATTCTTCGAGAACAAAATGTCGGCGCTGTGTTTAACGAGCGGAAATCCTCTTTTTTCAGGGGAAATATTCAGAAGGCAGCAATTTTTAATCTAGAACACAAAACTAAAATTATTTTGAAAGAAGAAGGCTAAATGTATTAATTCACAAAATTATTTTAAGAATATGATGAGCAATTCATTATTTTCTATTACAAAAATTCGTCGGAAATTGGTCATAAAATCATTATAATTCAATGAGTGGAAATATCTATGTACTATGCTAGCAAATATCATTAGGAATCAGCAGTTAAAATTTGGAGTTCATTGAGTGAAAATTCAAGGCACTAGCGTATCGCCCGATTTAAAAAACATAGTTTTGAGAAAATCGACTTTAAAGTTTAATGTACGATTTTTTTTTTCATAATTTCTTGTAATAAAAATGAAAAAATGGTTTTCAATTTTGAAAACTATCAGGACTTTAGTTGAAAAATAAATCGAATTGTTGGCCCATTTAAAAAAATTTGCTTCACATAAACACTCTTGGATGTCATTTTTGATTAGTTAAGGAAGAATTTTAGCCCATAAAAAAAATGTTAAAAAAAGTTATAAGGTAGTATTACCCCTTAAATTAAATGTAGAGTAAATTGTTTAATTTTAATAACTAAAATATTGAAAAACATCCTCTGATTCTTGGAACAAGTCTCTTTATAATATAGCTCCTAGAACGGATCCTCTACCTCTCTTGAGAGTTATAACTCTCAATTCCTGTTGTCTGAAAGTCTTGAAGAAACTATTTCTGAGTTTCTTCTCAAGGATCTCCCTTGGAGTTAGTTTGGAATTCATTGAGCTTACCTATTTCCCCGGGCGAGTTTACTTCGGCTGAGTAATTTTTAAAAGGGATCGTTTAAGCGAACTGGAAGTTACTAACTGGTCCCTTTAACTTCTTCAAGACGCTGGAACTTTCTTTCTACAATGACATGGTAAGTTTTGCCGAGATCATTCTTAAAAATATCTTAGTTACTGACTCTCTAGTGTTATTCCCGTTCAAAATGAACATCACTGGAGGGGAAAGTTGGACAAAATTAAAAAAAAATCCCAGCGATATAGACAGGAAAACGTCTGTTTTAATAAATAAAACAGGGTTCCCGTAGGGTAGGAGGCTATTCTTATCTTCAAAAGATAATTTTTACGTATTTCTACAAATCTCTCTCTCTCTCTCTCTCTCTCTCTTTATATATATATATATATATATATATATATATATATATATATATATATATATATATATGTATATATATATATATATATATATGTATATATATGGGTCCGTAACCACGACTTTGTTTTATCGCCAAGAAACTTGGTTTACAGCATTCCTTTAAGAAACAATTGTTCTATTCTCCTAACCAGCCAAATTCGTCCTTGGAAAAATGAATCTACTCCAGACAATAATATGCCCCTATTTTTTTTCTTATTCCTTTATTCAGTTCAACAACGTTACTAATAAACACATTCTGAACGTGATTAAATATTTAAAAATACAGTGAACCTACTATACAGTGTGTCTCAGTATATGTGTCCACCCCCTATTCCTCTAGAGTTGTTGGAATTTCGAAATGAAACTTGGTAGGTCTTAGTTATGTTGCATGAGGTTTCTTTTAAATGTTTAGTTGACTTTGTAACATTCTCCAGTTTTTCTCCAGCGCATCTAACTCTTGATTTTCTAATGGCGGCAGGTATTTTTTTTATGACGAATTCTGATAGAAAATTTAATTTTAAGACTAATTTATTCCGATACATCTTTTGATCCGACGCACCGTTTGCGCGTAAAACTGAAAAATATCGCCCTTTTGTAGACAAATTCCTATTTATCACTGAAACCAAGCCTTTTACGTAAAAACACCTCGATACAAACGTTGTAGCCTATTAATTTTCCTTTCAGGTGATACCAAGGTCAAAGTTGTAGGTTTAATATTTAGGGTATTATGAATGAAAACAAAGGCAAACATTTTTTTTAGTTTTATGATATAATAATTTCATATGGAAAAATAAATTTATTCTGTTCTGTTTTATAATAACAGAAGAGTGGAAGGCGTCTATTCGAAAGGTTACTAAATTCTCTATAAAATATTCTGTTGTAATGTTCGGTGGGGCGATGTCAATCGAAGAGATAAGTGCTTAAAACTTCAAAGTTGTTAGTTTTATTGTTTTCAACGTGTATTTGTTTACCTAACGTTTTAAGTGGTGGGGTCTCCCCTGGTCTAGTGGCTAGCGCGCTGGATTCATAAGCGGGAGATGGTGGGTTCGATCCCCATTCGTGGCAGGAATTTTTTCATCTCATGGCTCGCTGAGAAAATTCCTGGCTACAAAAAAAAATAAATAAAAATATAATAATTTTTAAGTGGTTAGTGTATTTTTTATGCTCCCCAACGGAAACAAGCAAGGTTACTTTTTTTAAGTTTATACTTATTGAACTTCTTTCTATATACTTAAAAAATACTTGTTATGGGTAATTATTAAATGGTTAATTAAAACATGAATTAAATGTACAAATTCGGTACGTATCCATCTCGACCAACCCCTCTGTATAGCGGACACCTCTCTATAGTGGACAACTTTGTTTCTCCCAGAGGTGTCCGCTATAGACAGGTTTCACTGTACATGCAAATGGTAGCATAAAAACAAAAATAGATCAATTTATAAATAAGTAATTAATAAATACAACTAAAATTAATAACAGGGATTTATATTATGCGTAATAAAGCGTGATAAAATGCTTACAGTATGTTCAGTATATTGAAATGGTTGATTAGTTTATCGATGTGGAGCTACCTTCTGTCAGCAGGTCGTGCAGGTCAGAGGGAATATTTAAGTTATTATTGAGTTGTCGACAGTTCATAAGTAAGTCTTTAACAATCGTTGTATCGATGCAAAATATGCAAGGCAATCACTCTTTTTTATCTAGTAAGTACGAATGTTGTTAGCAACGGATTTTTATTTCTTCAAATGCGTCAATGTCTGATCGCCGATATCCTTTGAATCTAGCCATTGGTCGGAGCAGACCTGAGCTTGTGTCGGCTTCTTTCGTATATCTTACGTTAATGGAGGATGAAGTTGGGAGAGCCTTGAGCACAGAACTCTTATATTGTATCATATTATATAACATTACCAGATTTATTCATATACAGAAACCAGGTAACCTCAGTGGTAGTGCCTTCGAATAAAATGATCTGGACTACCTGGTTTCAAAACTCGGCAACATGGGCGTATATAGAAAATAATCTCGAAGGGGGCTGAGAAAATTTCGGGGGGGGGGCTGAGTCCATTTCCGGTGTATGGAATAATAACACTTTTCTTGTATCTTGGAAGAGTTTTAGCCAACTTAAACGCTATTACACCCAAAATAGAATATGTTTTATGAACTACATGATCTTATTTAATTTATTTTTAAGGGTTTTATGAAATTTTTACCGATCAAATCAAAATTTCGGGGGGCTGCGGCCCCCTCAGCCCCCCTTATGTACGGCCATGCTCGGCAACGCACTAAAGGTTTTGTCATTTAGTATCGTCGTTCAAGAATTAGGTTTTGGGCCCAGATCGTCCCTAGATTCACACAAAATTCAATTAATTCAATGGGGCCAGCAATGGGGGAACATTAGGCAGAATATAGTACTGACCACACAATCTGCCTAGTTTGCCCTGTGGTCTAGAATAGATACCTCTAAAGTATCCTCTCCTCTGGTCCTTATGGACTGTTACGGACTGACAGACTCATGTACACAATGTAATAACCAATAATGATTTAATTCGTGAAAAAACGTTACAAATAAGAAAGCAGGGTTTGTCCATTTCAGAGCCTGACTAAAATTACTTCGTCATGACGGGAAAATTGTTCATTTGAGCAGGCCGTTTCAAATCGCTCGCTTTACTATTCGTACCAAATTTTAGTTTGTAAAATTTTATTTCCGTCCAATGAGGTCAAAGTCTTAAGGTAATGCGTAGAGCCTCTAGCAG
The DNA here is from genome assembly GCA_946811695.1 of Gonocerus acuteangulatus. Classification (NCBI taxonomy): domain Eukaryota; kingdom Metazoa; phylum Arthropoda; class Insecta; order Hemiptera; family Coreidae; genus Gonocerus; species Gonocerus acuteangulatus. The sequence continues at coordinate 83,783,182 of OX328125.1, forward strand.
CTAGTTTTTCTTGTACGTCTACGCATGTACTGCTAGATGTCTTCCTTTACAGCTTACCTCATAAATGTAATGTATATCTTAAATTCCCCTTTTCTATATATTTTGTCTATTTTTTAAGGATTTTT
>OX328125.1:83783506-83880375 GCA_946811695.1 Gonocerus acuteangulatus
GGAGTATGCTGGTTCGAGTCCTGCATCAGGTTGAGATTTTTCATTTCAGGGCCCGTTGAAAACATTCCCACTGTATGTTTAGGAGGGATGTCAACCTATAAATAGCCTAGCGCTAATGACATATACGTTAAAGGTTAGCACCGGAAAAACCAAAACAAACAAAAAAAAACTTCATTAAATTGAGTCAATAATCTAATAATCACCAAATTTCACAAGTTTTCACGAACCTTTTTTTTTTTTCCGTCGGCTGTTATCTATTCTTGTCAAGTCCCTTGGATGTCGTTATATGTATTTAGAATCCACTATCAGACATAGTTTAATGTGAGAAAACAGATTTTGCATTACTTCAAGAGCTCAAAGCTGCTTCGGAGCAGGAGCATATGTAGTAAAAATTTCGGGAGGGGCTGGGAATGGCAGGGTGTATGAAATATCTGCCATGATGGAGGGGTGGGGGTCTGGGAAAGTTTTAAATATTTTAGTGTAAGATTGTAAGTTTTGAGCTCCTCTGACACATAGTAAAAATACATTTATGCCATAATGAACCTATAACATCTTATTTTTTATAGCTAATTTTCATTTTTGGTCTGCAAATTCCTTAGGCTGCAAATTTTACTACACTGAATAGTTTTATATATAACTACATATACACACACACTAAGCACTTCTCATCTCACTCGCAGCCATTCCTACTATCGAATTTCCATTCAAAGCTGAAAACCTAGAACTTAGAACTGTCAACTAACTAAAACGCTACTATTTAATTTATTTTAAAGGTTTTTATGAAACATTTTTACCGATTAAATCAAAATGTCGGGTTTGGAGTCTCCTGCCCCATCAGTCTCTCCTTGTTATATACACCCACGCCTCGGAGTTACGTTTTTTTCAGATTAATAACTAGGAATGACATTTTATCTAAGCTGATTTTAATATTGTGACGAAATTAAAAAAGAGTTGTCAGGACGAGTACTAGTTAGCATTTTATAACAATAGGGATTTCCCTCTATAGCTTTAAGACAAAGAGGTTATCGATTCGCGAAAAAGTGTAGTCTCTCTGGCGGTTCAATTACCAGCCATTACGTCAAGAACAATCCGGCGGTCGATATCGCTGAATGTCATCATAGTCCTCGAGTCATTTTTATCGCTAGTTTACATTACACAGACTTATTATCGAATTAAATTAACAAGTACTATTCTTTTTTTTTTTTTTTTTTTTTTTTTTTTTTTTTTTGTTATGACGTCTCTATAATACATCATCAAGGGTTTCTATTACACAGACACACACACACACAAAATGATGGTCTTTTCCAAAGACGCCATACATGTATTCTTATGTAATTCGACACGCTGAATACGAATCCGGAGTCCGTTTCACCCAATCACGCCAGGTTTAAGAGCATTTGAAGGTAAAATTTCGTATAAAGTCGTTAAAAAAGAAATAACTAGAGCTTCCATGGTTTTGTGGATCGCTGAATTCGAATAAGATTTTCTCTCTATCGACGAAAAATCAAGGTCATTTGATGGCAAATGATGAATCTGCAGTCAAAATTCTTTTGACTTGATTGTGCGCCAAAGGGGTGAAACAGACCTCGGATTCGAATTCAGCGACCCTCAAAACCATGGAAGTTCTAGGTATTTCTTTTTTAACGATTTCATACGAAATTTGACCTTAAAATGCTCTTAAACCTGACGTGATGGCTAGAAACGGATTCAGCGTGTCGAAATACATAAGATTATACGTATGGCGTCTTTGGAAAATGCCACTTTTTTACGTGTGTCTGTGTCATCATCAGGGAAAATTAGTTATAACTAAAAAACAAAAATTCCACTTACATATATTAAATTATAAACGCTATACAAATAATGAACATATAAAAATATATATATCAAGTAAATACATTAGTGTTCGAAAATCACACGGAAGTAATTTTAATTCATAATTTCTAAGAAAAATATACTCTTGTTGTATATAACTCGTGGAGCCGTTGTCAGGTGAACAACATTCCTAATAATTCATGGATTGTTAGAATGGGTGGTGACCTGCAGATAGCCATCCTAAACGTCTGGATGCAGATGCATAAAAAAAAAAAAAAAAAAAAAAAAAAAAAAAACTAGCTAAGCTAGAATTTAATCTAGATTCTTCCTTTTTACTCTTGGGTTCCTTCTGAATGAAGCATTCAGTCTTTATATCGCAGAAATAAAATGAAGGCTGTAGCTGGGTAAGCATGTGTTGTCGGCCTCAGGACGTTTCGTGTCCTAAACCAGATTCTCAGCTTTAAATGTGGACTCATAATAAAAAAGGTGGACCCATAATACTTATTTGTGTGGTCAAAATCAAAGTAATTTTCTTCAATTTATGGATATAAAAATACAATATTAGCATTAATATGCTTTAGCGATGAATAAACTGACATAAAAACGTTACAAAATAGTGTCCTCTGGCGTTCACGAATGCGCGGTGACCATGTACGAAAAAGAAAACTGTATCATATATAGGATTTTTGGGTGGACGTGGAGCATATTTATTTTCCTGAATTTGAACAGAAGGCTCTAAACAAATTTTTTTTTTTTTTTTTTTTCATTATGTCATAAATTTTATATAGGATGTTAAAGTAACCAAAGAAAATTAGTTTTAATTCTTCGAGAACAAAATGTCGGCGCTGTGTTTAACGAGCGGAAATCCTCTTTTTTCAGGGGAAATATTCTGAAGGCAGCAAATTTTAATCTAGAACACAAAACTAAAATTATTTTGAAAGAAGAAGGCTAAATGTATTAACTCACAAAATATTTTTAAGAATATGATGAGCAATTCATTATTTTCTATTACAAAAATTCGTCGGAAATTGTTCATAAAATCATTATAATTCAATGAGTGGAAATATCTATGTACTATGCTAGCAAATATCATTAGGAATCAGCAGTTAAAATTTGGAGTTGATTGAGTGAACTATCGCGTACTAGGCACTAGCGTATCGCCCGATTTAAAAAACATAGTTTTGAGAAAATCGACTTTAAAGTTTAATGTACGATTTTTTTTTTCATAATTTCTTGTAATAAAAATGAAAAAATGGTTTTCAATTTTGAAAATTATCAGGACTTTAGTTGAAAAATAAATCGAATTGTTGGCCCATTTAAAAAAATTTGCTTCACATAAACACTCTTGGATGTCATTTTTGATTAGTTAAGGAAGAATTTTAGCCCATAAAAAAAATGTTAAAAAAAGTTATAAGGTAGTATTACCCCTTAAATTAAATGTAGAGTAAATTGTTTAATTTTAATAACTAAAATATTGAAAAACATCCTCTGAATCTTGGAACAAGTCTCTTTATAATATAGCTCCTAGAACGGATCCTCTACCTCTCTTGAGAGTTATAACTCTCAATTCCTGTTGTCTGATAGTCTTGAAGAAACTATTTCTGAGTTTCTTCTCAAGGATCTCCCTTGGAGTTAGTTTGGAATTCATTGAGCTTACCTATTTCCCCGGGCGAGTTTACTTCGGCTGAGTAATTTTTAAAAGGGATCGTTTAAGCGAACTGGAAGTTACTAACTGGTCCCTTTAACTTCTTCAAGAAGATGGAACTTTCTTTCTACAATGACATGGTAAGTTTTGCCGAGATCATTCTTAAAAATATCTTAGTTACTGACTAGTGTTATTCCCGTTCAAAATGAACATCACTGGAGGCGAAAGTTGGACAAAATTAAAATAAAATCCCAGCGATATAGACAGGAAAACGTCTGTTTTAATAAATAAAACGGGGTTTCCGTAGGCTAGGAGGCTATTCTTATCTTCAAAAGATAATTTTTACGTATTTCTACAAATCTCTCTCTCTCTCTCTCTCTCTCTCTCTCTCTCTCTCTCTCTCTCTCTCTCTCTCTCTTTATATATATATATATATATATATATATATATATATATATATATATATATATATATTTGGGTCCGTAACCACGACTATGTTTTATCGCCAAGAAACTTGGTTTACAGCATTCCTTTAAGAAACAATTGTTCTATTCTCCTTGTAAAAACCAGCCAAATTCGTCCTTGTATGCCCCTATTTTTTTTCTTATTCCTTTATTCAGTTCAACAAAGTTACTAATAAACACATTCTGAACGTGATTAAATATTTAAAAATACAGTGAACCTACTAAATATTTGTCAAATATCACTCACTCACTGACTCACTGACCTATCATCGCCCTGCCCAAACCACTTGACAGAAAAATTTGAAATTTTGCAAGGACACTCCCTTCAGGATGAAAACACTCGCTAAGAAAGGATTTTCGATATTCGAATTTTTAAGTATTTTTAGAGGGGTTTAAAGTTTTAGTTGGTTTGAGCATGCACGCCTAGGCAGCATGCGTTGCTAGGACAATAACAGAACAGCTGTTACCGTACAGTATCTATTATCTATTATTTTTAATTAAGGTTAATTTCAACTGTGATGGCTGACCTATGAATTACTAGAAATAAACTGTGATTTTGTCCCTCATACAGTTTACGCCCTGGTGATGGTCCATCCGAGGTAATAATATCCCGAACCACTTGACACAAAAATTTGAAATTTTGTACGGACAATCCGTTTAGAATGTAAACACTCGCTAAGAAAGATTTTTTTGATAGTCAAATGTTTAAGTACCTTTAGGGGGGTTTGAATTATTAAGAAGTTCCTAATCGGCTCAAAAATGGTCCGATTTGTATGACATTTGGTACAAAAATCATTCTTCTTTTTTGAAAAGTCAAGTTCATTAACCAGGTGGATCAATTTGGACATTTTCGAGTCCATATGCTTGCAGGTACTCGTTATATACATAGGTTCATTTACGTAGAAAAACGAATGAAACGATTTTAAAGCGATTTATGTAACCGTTAACGAGAAAAATTGACAGAAATATTTTTCCAAACTAATTTTCTGTTTGGGTATTCAGAAACAATGATTGTTTCACACTTGTACCAGGCAATTTTCTCATTCATCTAATCTAAGATATTAAAACTTTGGTATCGTTTGGACGTAAGAAGTATATGGAAAAATATTGTATTAATGGAGATACATAGTTTTCGGGTCTCAGTATATTTTCTAAAACATCTCGAATACAGTTGGGAAATCGTAGGAAGTGGAAGGCGGCTATTCGAAAGGTTACTAAATTCTCTATAAAATATTCTGTTGTAATGTTCGATGGGGCGATGTCAATCGAATAGATAAGTGCTTAAAACTTCAAAGTTGTTAGTTTTATTGTTTTCAACGTGTATTTGTTTCTGTTTACCTAACTTTTTAAGTGGTGGGGTCTCCCGTGGTCTAGTGGCTAGCGCGCTGGATTCATAAGCGGGAGATGGTGGGTTCGATCCCCATTTGTGGCAGGTATTTTTTCATCTCATGGCTCGCTGAGAAAATTCCTGGCTACAAAAAAAAAAAAATAAATAAAAATATAAAAATGTTTAAGTGGTTGTTGTATTTTTTTTTATTTTTTTTTACTCCCCAACGGAAACAAGCAAGGTTACCTCCACATGGTGTTTCTTGGGTAACGTTAAAGTCCGTGCAATAATAAGCTGTACAAAATTGTGTAGTAGCGTTAATTTTGATCATACCTTATTTAACGCAATATAAAAACTACTTATCGGCCGTAGTGAAGCGCGGGTAGTCAGCTAGTCTATAATAAAAATAAAAAAAAAAGAGAACTAAAACTGGCCATTCAATCAACACTTTACATTGTAATGTGATAGGATTAGCCTCGTCTCAGAATCACCAAGTTTTCAGCCAAATACCTTTCACAGAAAGTATTGATACGGATGACCTGATGTCTACCTCTCACCATCGAACCATCCTCTGCAACTAGCCGAGAGGAATGAGTTGTGGACAATGATATCTGGAGGAGAGAACTTATCTATTGATATTAATAAGTCGCGGAACTCAAGAATCAAATAAAAAAAAAAATATAATATACTAATTGTTGTTTGTATATATACATTATACACAAGTACAGTGAAACTTCCCTTAACGGACGCCTCCCTAAAGCGTACACCTCTATTAACGGTCATTTTCTCACAGTTCCGAATTTTTCTATAGGCATAATAAACCTCTATATTGCGGACACCTCTGTACAAAGGACACGGACAGAAAAAACCTGATTTTTTTACCTCCTTACTACGGAAAATTACAGCTAATGTTATTTATAGAAGCGTTCCCATCGGTGTATGTTTCCAGAAAAATGCGTTAACAATAACAAACTCTTTGTAAGAATAAGATATATATACAGACTAGTGACTAGTAATATCTTCCTAGGAATTTAACAACAGGAACCTCTTCCTTTTCAGCAGAAGCATATGATTTTCCCGCTGGCAGATTACTGTTGTTTGGACTACGCGGTATCACGGTTCTGGGAATATTCCATAACTCTGTTCGGTTCACATTCCTTCCGCAGAACATACCTCTCTTCACTTTTCAGTTGGTTTTCAGCTCTTCTTGAGTAAATATCGTGCTTTCTTTTCAATATGTCTACTCGGAAATGTCTGAAACTTAAAGAAATAGTTGACGTGATAACATTTTCCAATCGCGAAAAATGTGGTGTGCGTAAAGTTGCCGAGTTTTTTAAGATAGGGAAAACAAAAGCAGCAGAAATATTTAAAAAGAAAGATGAAATTTTGAAGAAATGGACGGAAAATTGTGACAAAAATGTTGTCCGAGAACTCAGAACATCTTTATGCTTTAAACTTTTTAGATTAAAAACTTTTTTTAAGTTTATACTTATTGAACTTCTTTCTATATACTTAAAAAAAACTTGTTATGGGTAATTATTAAATGGTTAATTAAAACATGAATTAAATGTACAAATTCGGTACGTATCCATCTCGACCAACCTCTCTGTATAGCGGACACCTCTCTATAGTGGACTACTTTGGTTCTCCCAGAGGTGTCCGCTTTACAGAGGTTTCACTATACAGGCACATGGTAGCATAAAAACAAAAATAGATCAATTTATAAATAAGTAATTAATAAATACAACTAAAATTAATAACAGGGATTTATATTATGCGTAATAAAGCGTGATAAAATGCTTACAGTATGTTCAGTATATTGAAATGTTTGATTAGTGTATCGATGTGGAGCTACCTTCTGTCAGCAGGTCGTGCAGGTCAGAGGGAATATTTAAGTTATTATTGAGTTGTCGACAGTTCATAAGTAAGTCTTTAACAATCGTTGTATCGATGCAAAATGTGCAAGGTAATCACTCTTTTTTATCTAGTAAGTACGAATGTTGTTAGCAACGGATTTTTATTTCTTCAAATGCGTCAATGTCTGATCGCCGATATCCTTTGAATCTAGCCATTGGTCGGAGCAGACCTGAGCTTGTGTCGGCTTCTTTCGTATATCTTACGTTAATGGAGGATGAAGTTGGGAGAGCCTTGAGCACAGAACTCTTATATTGTATCATATTATATAACATTACCAGATTTATTCATATACAGAAACCAGGTAACCTCAGTGGTAGTGCCTTCGAATAAAATGATCTGGGCTACCTGGTTTCAAAACTCGGCAACATGGGCGTATATAGAAAATAATCTCGAAGGGGGCTGAGACAATTTCGGGGGGGGGGCTGAGTCCATTTCCGGTGTATGGAATAATAACACTTTTCTTGGATCTTGGAAGAGTTTTAGCCAACTTAAACGCTATTACACCCAAAATAGAATATGTTTTATGAACTACATGATCTTATTTAATTTATTTTTAAGGGTTTTATGAAATTTTTACCGATCAAATCAAAAATTCGGCCATGCTTTCGGCCAAAATTTCTTATATACGGCCATGCTCGGCAACGCACTAAAGGTTTTGTCATCTAGTATCGTCGTTCGAGAATTAGGTTCGGGGCCCAGATCGTCCCTAGATACACACAAAATTCAATTAATTCAATGGGGCCAGCAATGGGGGAACATTAGGCAGAATATAGTACTGACCACACTATCTGCCTAGTTTGCCCTGTGGTCTAGAATAGATACCTCTAAAGTATCCTCTCCTCTGGTCCTTATGGACTTTTACGGGACTGACAGACTCCTGTACAGAATGTAATACCCAATAATGATTTAATTCATGAAAAAAAGTTACAAATAAGAAAGCAGGGCTTGTCCATTTCAGAGCCTGACTAAAATTACTTCGTCATGACGGGAAAATTGTTCATTTGAGCAGGCCGTTTTAAATCGCTCGCTTTACTATTCGTACCAAATTTTAGTTTGTAAAATTTTATTTCCGTCCAATGAGGTCAAAGTATTAAGCTCATGCGTAGAGCCTCTTGCAGCTAGTTTTTCTTGTACGTCTACGCATGTCTTCCTTTACAGCTTACCTCATAAATGTAATGTATATCTTAAATTCCCCTTTTCTATATATTTTTTCTTTTTTTTTAAGGATTTTGAAATTAAAAAAATGTTTTAACATCTCTTTATAACATTTTTTATTTATCTGATCTCTCTCTTTTTATGTTTCTAACTCTTGTGAACTGTTTCTCTTCAGTACGAGACCAGTCGCAGCTATATTTGATTTTTTGTTAGTTTTTGAAGCAAGTATTTAGAAGACTGACATGGTTGTTAATATCGCTAATAGTAAGATAATTTAAAATGAAATTATATTAATGAATAATTTAAGATAAAAAAATGTAATCGTTTTTAAACAATTAATTTCAGAAAATTGTCTTTTGAAGAGAGGCCAACAGCCAGAAACGCATCAGCTAAATAAAAAATGTTATTAAAAGGTTCTTTACAAAAAGGAATAAATGTATTGTATTTATTGCGATTTTTCATTTTTGCACTATTAATTATGTGTGGAGGCCCGGTGGCACTGACTGTTAAGGACATGCGTCATGGGTTCGATTCCCACTAGAGGTGGTTGCTTTTCTTTAAAAAAAAAAAAAAGAGGCTGCGGCCCTATCATATCTAGAAAAGGGTGGTGACCTGTAGATAACCCGTCCTAAAATTCCGAGTTACTTATAATTAGAGCCCGGAAGTTAGGCAAAATGCCTTTTTTATCTGAATGGATATATTGGAGAATCAGATAGAAATAAATATGTTTTCGTGCATTTAGGAAGTGTGGAGACAATATTTATTTTGCCTTTTTTGCCTATTTTGGCTTCCGTTGCCTTTTTTTGCTCGTTATGCAATTTTTTCATTTAAACATTTTAAAAAGCACTGTTCATCGAAGACAAAAAAGGTTGCACAAATTAAATTACATATTTCCGTCACAAATATCTATTCGAAAGCTTATTTACCCAACCCATGGATTGAACCTCTGTAAATAACAGAACCTTCCTTAGTAGAAGGAATGCATTTAAGCATAATGAATTGGAAGAAAGAGAGAGGTTGAGGGAAGTACGACTTCTCCTTCCTCCCACCCCTTTTGCTGTGACAATGGGTAATTACCTGGTTTTCCGGATTTCGAAATGAGATAATGCAGAGGAAGTTTTTCCATGATAAAATACTTCTTTTTTTTTTCTGAGAGGGTCTATGACAGATGGTGCTTTGAAAACGCATCTTGTTGTTGCTTGTAACAAGGGAAAGTAAGAGTAAGTACACTAATTCTGTGGTAATAAAGAAATGAATGAATATTTAAAATACAAATTTTTATTAATAATGAGTGAGATTCATCTTTGCCTTTACTCCTAATAAATGCCTATTTTAATTACAGTACTGCCTATTAGCACTTTCCTCCGAAGGAAAGTAGCTATTGAGGTTGGACTCATGACGGAATTTTTGAAAAATTTCTTCAAATCTTTATCGATCCTACCTAGTAGACACCGAAAATGACCCCCGTTAAAATTTATATATATCTATATATATATATATATGCATATATATATATATATATATATATATATATATATATATATATATATATATGTGTCTGTTAACACGATAGCGGCCAGAGTTTTTGTTTTTTCGTCACGAAACTTGGTATATAGCATTCAATTAGCAAACGATTGAACGAGTTCGTTAACCACTAAAGTTGGTCCACCGGAAGGGGGGGTTTACCCCGAACCCAAAACACTTATTTGACTATGTCAGCCGTAATATTTGTTATATTTCAAAGAAACTTGGTATTCTTAGTGGTAATAAAGAGAGAAAAGTGAGATATAAAAATGAACTAAATCGGTTCATTAGAAGGGGGGGGGGGGGTTTACTCCGGACCCACAATACCAATTCGCCACTACCAGCCGTGATTTTTTGTATATTTCGACGAAACTCTGTATTCGTAGTGCTAATCCACAGGTAAATATGTGTTGTAAAAATAAACTAAATCGGTTCATTAGAAGGGGGGGTTTACTCCGGACCCAAATTCCTAATATACTCATACCGGTCGTAATTTCTGCTGTATTGTAACGAAACGCGGTATACGTCGTGGGTAACTCATGAGAAAGAAGTGTTGTAAAAATGAGCTGAATCGGTCAATCGGAAAGCGGGGGTTTAATTTGTAATATATTTGAATAGAAAAGCCGGCAGACGTAGGTTCACAAAGCCGCCGCAAGGAGCGCTTTCTACCACTAGAGTGACTGTATCCTGTTCCTGCGTTAGATCAAAATACGATAATATGAGGATTTTTGTATTTATTACGTAGTGTAGTAGGTACCATGTGTAAACATAACTCTGGAAGCAAATTAATAATTGATCAGTTACTCATTACAAATTTAAAAGAGAACTATTCATGTTTTTATTTTATTTATGTAGGATATTTTAAGCAAATTGTTATGGAAAGCAGTCTACACTACCCAAATTCTGAGGAAAGTGCTTAGTTATGCAGCTCCTGCGTGACGGACTTTTTTCAGTATTTCAAGTGCCTTTTTGCCTGCCTATTTTAACCAAAAATAAATGCCTAACTTCCGGGCTCTACTTATAATATACGTTAACATTTACATTTAAATTAATTATGCGTGTACTTCATGTTGCTATTAAGGCGTTTAATAAATAATAATATTTTTTATTTATTGTACGTTGACTATACATTAATTTTTTTTATATATATTTAAATACAAATACAAACTTCAGAGGAAAACTATAGGTTAGCGCCTAGTTGCCTCTGTCATCTCGTAGTTGATTTATGGTCTGTTTTATTTTGAATAATGTAGATTGTTGAATAATTTTGAAATATTTCCTCATTCACTATTAGAGCCCTTTTCTTCTATAAAATAGGCCCCCACTCCATCGGTCACGCGATCCGCAACACGGCCTTCCCCCCCGCTCTTTTTTTTCAAATATTAATAACCTCACTAATGAGATCACTAATTGAAAAAAACTCATTACGTTTTTTTTTTAATTTCATTATAAAACCTGTCAACTTCTGCTATTCATTTTAGGACAGGAACATTCCGAGAGATTAGAGCAATTGATTATTCTACAGTCTACAGGATAAAACGATCCTTCTAATAAACTAATATATATATATATATATATATATATATATATATATATATATATATATATATATATATATTTCGATTTAACACGATATAGTTTTCGTTTTTCGAGTTTCGTTTTCAAGAATCAAAATGTCTTCATTTTAATTTGTGTGATATCATTTAGGCATATTTTTAAGCTTCTCTGTCATTTTTGAGTAATTTTTTTTTATCAAAAGGAACCGCAGTTATCTCCTTGGAAGTTATTTCAACAGATTTTACAGATTCAAATAACTCAAAATACACCTTAGAATCCATTAATGTAAAAGCATTATCATTACAAAAAGTCTCGAAATTCGTATCACATTACATTGTTAAGTGTTACATTATTATTTAAGGAAATATGTCCATGTAGCTGCTACAAGATATGTTAGCTCTTATTAAAAGAGTGAGTTTAAAATTCGTGAACAATGTAATGAATATTTTCATTTTATTCCATAAGATTCTAACAGCATAGTTCAAGCTTATGCAAAATTCATGTTGTAACAATTTAAATTATGAAGTATGAAAAACAACCAAAGTTTTTTTTTTTCCTATCTGGGCTCTTACCGTGTCTACAGAATAAAAAAAAAACTAATACCTTTATATGCAAAAGCATGTAGGTACAATTGGAATATTCAATTTGGTCTCACATCTATCTTAATATGGTAATGTATGCAAAAATATACACTTGCATATAAATCCATTGTCGGTCAGGTTTCAGGATGTATTTTAATTGAAGTGCACTTACTAGATGTCCTATCCCGCTATTAGTAGCTTCTTTTTTTTTTTTCTTGGTTTTTAAAGACCACTCAACCACTATTGAGTCATTTGTGCCTCTTGGTCGGTCCATTGGTAGCATCGAACGCAGAGACAGAGCCCGACGGCCAGCGGAAGGCGGACCTAGCCAAGGTCGAGTAGAGTCCCCGTGCCAGTCCTACCTTAGTGGCCCGCATCTGGTGACTGGCTGCTAGGTCTATGATAGAAGGTGTGCTTGCTGGTGCCAGGGCAACCAAACCTTCACAGACCGCATGTGGGGGGGGCTCGTCCCCAACCCTAGCGAAGCCCATCGCTCCCGCCGACCCACGCGCCCCGCCTTCCCTATTAGTAGCTTCAATGTTTATTCTTTTGAAATCGGGAAAATTTTCACTTAATATTAGTACATCATATGACGATTTTCGCGTTTTCCTTCTTTATCCACGTTATTTCCTTACGGAAAATAAGACGTGATAATTTAACTAAAATATTTATTTCACTGTTAAATATAATTAAAAAAAATATATATTAAAATTTGAGGAAAATTTTTTCAATCGGTTTCATACGTCAGAAATCCTATAAAAAGTGTACTTGGTAGCCAAAATTTGCAAAGCCGTAAGCGCTTTAATTTTTGTTCTCGATAATTCCGCTAAAAATATTTGTTCCTCCTGCGAGATTCTGCAAGTTAACAAACTAGTCCTTTCATGAAAATCGGTCATTTATAAGCAGGATAGAAAGCCTAAAATATACTTATAAATAAATATGTATATATTATCTAGTTTTTGCCTCCGGGTTGCGTCTTCGGGTCCGCATCATAAGCGGGTTTCTTTCCCATGAATTGAGAACGAAAACGCGCCCAGAAAATGGAAAACAAATAGTAAATCCAAACGATATTCAAAAGTTCACAATCGATATTTTTTTTATTTACAGAGTCTACATTTCTCAATGAACCTTCGGTTCGTGTCATAAGGTTGACGTCTTAAGCGCTAAAACCGGAAAAAATTATTAAATGTACAATTCATATTTCTCACTTATAATCACGCATAACCCAAACCGACAAACCCAAACGTACGACTTGTAACACAGATCTTACTGTAAAACATATTCTCACAGACTGTTTGTTACGGCATACCTTGGACAATCCTCATGACCTGATAGACATACTTTCCGAAGGCAGCCATCAAATTGACCCAGCATTGACATATTTGAAAAACACTAACATGTACGACAAAATATAGTAGATAACCATAAGAATCCATTTCACCTTTTAGCGCGGTTCCTCCCTCCCCCATAGGGAGGAACCCCGCTTATAAGGTTGATACAATGAAACAATCCGGAAGTGCCGACTAGAAAATTTTGCGTTTCAGAACCCCTAGAGACCGAAAATGATGGTGGTTCAAATTTGTATATATATATATATATATGTATATATTTATATATATATATATATATATATATATATATATATCTAATATATAAAATTCTCGTGTCACAGTTTTCGTTGCCATACTCCTCCGAAACGGCTTGACCGATTTTGATGAAATTTTTTGTGCTTATCCGGTATCTATGAGAATCGGCCAACATCTATTTTTCATCCCCCTAAATGTTAGGGGTAGTCCACCCCTAAATTTATTTTTTTTATTTTTTAGACAAAATTTTTAATTTCTATTTTTTTATGATACAACATACAAAAATACATACAATCCTCAATTTTCACCCTTCTACGATGAACCCTTATTTTTTAATAGCCAGTAAACAGCACGGAGTAGGGATGAGAACGAAGCCGGTCTCCTTTCTTTCTCACTCCCTACACAGTTGTCGGCCATCATTATTGTTTATGCATCAAGTGTAGTAGTAACGTTGACAATTATTATTTTGCTATCTCAGTGTAACTCTCATATTAACTTTTAATCATTCCTATTTTATCAATAATAATTAAATTATCAATTTTGAGTGTATTTTGCACGATTAGTTAATCAAGTGATTTTATAACCTCAAAAGTACTCAACACGTGACACGAGCTTCCAATAACAACGGATTTTGTGTTGTAAGTATACTTTTTTTTATTTATATCGAAAATGTTGTTGATCTTATAAAAATGTAATTTTAATTTAATTTTATTAAAAAAATGTAATTAAACAACTAAGATTTTCATAGTTTACAAAAAATCAATCATTATGAATCTTTATTTTGAAATGTCAATGGAAATATTGGTTGTTTGAAAAAATTATAAGAGACAATGTTTTCATAAAATTTAATTTTTTACTTTTGTTTGAAAAATATTTCATCGTTCACAGCGCTCCATGCTTATTTCACGCATATACCACATTCTTACATACATAAAATATACACATTCTAACATACATACATACTTACAATAAGTAAGCTATTTTTTGTCTACACTAGAAATTACTAGGAAATTATTTATATGGCAAAACAACGTTTGCCGGGTCAGCTAGTATATATATATATATTTGTCTGTTCGCTCTCTAGCTCGAAGACGAATGGTCCGATTTTGATGAAATTTGGTACAAAAATCCGTCGTCCAATTTGAAAGGTCAAGTTCGTTAACCAGCGAAATCCGCCTACCGGAAGATGGCTTTTGGGGCGAAATTCGCGCAAAAAAAATCGTAACGCTTACGTTTTTGAGTTCATAAGCTTCTAAGTACTCGTTTTATATGATTCCTGGGCTAGGAAAACGAATGAAACCATTTTCAAGGCGATAGCTTTAACCGTTTTTGAGAAAATTGGAAAAATATTTTTTGAATACCGTTTTTGGTTTGGGTACTTAGAATCATGGGATTCAGTTGAAACTTTATCTGCATGTTCTACTTTCATTAAAACTAATATGTTGAAAGTTTTGTTACGTTTGGAGTTAAGGAAGGGTTAGAATAAAATATTTTATGAACAGACATGAAAAGTTTTGGGAAGTTCGTATACTTTCATTAATATCTCGAACACGGTTGGGAAATCGTGGTAAGTGGATAGAAACTATTTGAAAGCTTACTAAATTCTCTACAAAAAAGATTCTAAAACTATTTTTGATTAGGTTATGTCAATCGGAGAAATAAGTGCTTAAAACTTCAAATACGTTTGTTTTGTTCTTATGAACGGGTTTTTGTCGTTCTTGTTGTAATTTTTGTCTCTTTCCCTTCGTTTTTTATTGCTTTTTAGTTTTGTAATTTCTTATGTTGCGAAAATTTTGTGTGTAAAACAGGATATGAAAAATGAGGCCAATTTTCTGTTGCTAGAAATAATATAAATTTTGGGAACTTTCTTTAATATCTCGAAAACTGTTGAGAATTTTGGTAAACGGAAGAATACCATTAGAAAGCTTATTAAATGCTCTACATAAAAGGTTCTAATGAAAGTTTTGATTAGGGGATGTCAATCGGAGAAATAAGAGCTTAAAGCTTTAAAGTAATTGATTTCGCTTATTCAAAGTGTTCTTTTCGCCTGTATTTTATTCCTTGTTATTTTTTAATTGCTTATAGTTGGATAATGTATTCGAAAATAAAACAGGTTAAGTAAAATAACAAAAACAATTTATTGTTAGAAATATAGATTTCCAAGATTCCAAGACCTTGCAACTAGCGGGACGGTTTCTTGTGTTGCCGACCCTTCCAGGTCAGATTGTAAATCCTACCTTTCAAGACTGGTGGAACCAAAATATAACTGTCAGGGTTCGGTCACTGCTACTTAATAAAACTACATTTTATCGTAAAAATGGTTTTATTGTGCCGACGTTTCGGCTTGAACTTCAAGCCTTCATCAGGGCTGTAAATACAAGTAGGACATATTTAACACTAATATATGCACATATCTATGTAAATATATATATATATATATATATATATATATATATATATATATATATATACATACATATATAATATATATATATTTATATATACGCATATACACATACACATATACACGCACACATATGTACATATATATGCCCACATACCTACACATATGGGGTATGTATTATTAAGTAGCAGTGACCTAACCCGGACAATCCCTACCTTGCATCATCAACGGTCAACGATCTCCTCTCAACAAAATAATAACTGCTTCTATTTTAATCTTTCGAAATTAGACTAGGGATAAGAACGGAACCGCGCTAAGATGAGGCAGTTCCTGCGAGTCGGACTTTTTTTGCAATATTGATGAAAACTATTTCACTCTATTAATTAAATATTTAACTTAACTCCTTAATTTTAATTAATTATTTTTCTTTATATTTATTTTTATTTCAATTTTGGTTTCCTTTACTATCTATACCTGAAACTTTTCAGTACTTACACGTTGGAGTGGCCTCGTTAAGATCAGCACCTGCATCTAACTACAGGAAATGAAATGCTATTTGCCTCCATGCGAAGCATCAGCAATAAATATTTATAACACTAGTAATTACTTATCATTTACATTTTACTGTTTTCATTTTCCTGGTGTTAAATCAAATTTTTTGTATATTGTAATGAGTTAAGCGTGGAAGAGAGAGCGACAGAGAGAGGCAGCTGGAGAGTAGTTGGATTATTAGTTGGCCTAGACTTGGATTGGTAAAGTTGTCGATGTGTTGGCAACTGTTGGAGAGATATGTAGGCCTGTCTCTCTTCGTGTATTGTGTAGGGAAGTGACTCCATTTGGCAGTTAGATGGCTTGAAGGATCTTGACTGGTGAACCAAAACAACCAGCCCCAGCATTAACATAAACCCTAAGTTACTCCGACCAACCCTTACCTCCACCCCTACTCACTTCTCTCTCTCTCTCGCTCTCTCTCTCTCTCTCTCTCTTCCCCCCCCCCCACCTTCACTCTGTCCTATTCCCTCATACTATCAAGCTGTACCGTATTAAATGTCAGTTTTGTTTACTTTGAGATTTAATCCTTTCCCTTTTTTATTTCAATATTTACAAACATCATTGTTATTCATATAGTATTAAAGCTCTTTTATTCCTATTATTTAATCAGTAACTTGTCTACTGTGTTGTGAGAACGATCCTCTGAAAAAAAAATAAAACTTAAATTATGACTTCAACGGAAATCCGTATTATATTTCGTTATGAATTTAAGCTCGGTCATAGCGCTGCTGAGGCGTGTATGAACATTAACATGGCGTTCGGGGAGGGAACGGTGAATTAACGAACAGTTTACCGGTGGTTTTCCAGGTTTCGAAGTGGAAATTTTGACCTTGACAACGAGGAGCGAGGAAGGCCAGAAACCGAGCTTGACAATGACCACCTGAAAGAAAGGGTTGAAGAATTTCCCGCAAAAAGCACTAGGGAATATGCCAAACAACTCGGAGTAGGAGCCACGAAAGTTTCTAGACATTTGAAGGAAATCGGCAAGTCCAAAACAGACATTTATACGGTGCAGCCTCGTATCTTTTCCTCAAATACAATCTCTCAACACCAGACGTCATTTTTGGTTCATTGCAAGAAAACTAGTAACATAACGCGCCTAAACAATGATAAAGATGCCTTTTGAAATTAAAAAGAATAGGTCTATCTGAAGGGGTGTTACGCCGGATACAATTTTTTCATTCCAGCCGTATTGTTTTTATTTTAAAATTAGGCAAAAGCGGCTCATTTCGAGGGGTGATAGGTTTCGCTGGAACTTTTCAAAATAATGATGAAGGTTTCTTTTGAAAATTATCAAAATCTAAAGTAAATCCAAGTCTAAAGTAGTAGTCTATATCCAAGTTACCCTACCAGTCGTAGTTTTTGGTTCATTATAAAAAAACAAATTCATGTTATACGTGACTATATTATGACAAATATTTCTTTTGAATATAAGCAAAATCGGTCTATCTAAAGGGAATGTTAATCCGGATCCAAGTTTCTTTTACCAACCGTAGTTGTTCGTTTATTGCAACAAAAATTAATATCAAACGTGCCCAAATGATATTTTTTTTTTTTTTTGAAAATAAGCAAAATCGGTCCAATTAGAGGTGATGGGTTTGTTACTCGGGAATCAATTTCCTCATTTGAGTTGTTGTTGTTTTGTTGTCATTGCAACAAAACTGGGTAAAACGACTTAGGCTTATAATAGTACGAGATCCGGCTGCGATTACTACATCCATTGAATGTTTAAACAAAATTTATACTTTTTGGCCAAGTTTCGTATAAAAATTTGGCTGCACGATGCAGATTCTAGGCCAACCGCGTTTTCTTAGGGATGATTTTTCTGGAAAATAAAAGCGAATACATAAAGCTTCCTGCCGATATAGCGCCCAGAGAAAGTGGCTTTATAGAAAGTGACAGTTTTCTCGTAATGAAGAGTAATTCTCTCCAAGAGTCTGCAATTTTCCACAAGTCCTCTTTCCCCTCGCTGGTCGTTCATCGCTCTCACAATTATGAATGTCTCGAGGTCGATTTCTTTCCTTCTATCGCATCCGTTGATTCGTTACCCTGTTTATTTCAAAGTTATGATAACATGTTCTGTGGGGTATTAAGTTATATCTTATGGACAGAGATTGAAAGGTAGAATAACATTTTCTTGATTTTAAAACGAAGAAGACCCGGATAACGTTCAACAAAAGAAGAAGTTACCGATTTGTCGAACAAATTGGTAACCTATAGATAACCCGTCTTAAATTTCGTTGTCAATAATAAATTGACGTTGAAATTTAAATATATAAATAAAACGAAGTGAATTAAAATTGGCATCAAAGGATCAGTTTCTGTTATGCATAACATTATACAGGGTATCCCGTAAATGTCTAGTCATATTGTGGGAGGTGATAGAGGACCATTAGGGGAGAACATACCAGCGTTACTCTTTAATGGACAGGATCTAAGATTTCCGAGTTTAAGAAAAACTTCCTCATTTAACCAGCTTTCCATTAATGTATCACAACCCTGGGTTATTGAAGTACGTGAACGATTTAGGAACAAAAGTTTAAAAAAAAAATCATGGATCTGTGATAAGAAAATTAAAACATTTTCTTCAGTTTATTCAAAAGGCTTAAAATAAATTTTTACTTTTATAAATATTTACTTAAATATTAAGTAAATGTTTACTTGAAACAATAAAAAAAATTATGTCCACAAAAATAAAAATAAAAAATCCTGAAACAGTAAATAAATAAAATACACATTTATTTAGAATTTGTTATTTATAGTAACTAACACTAGGTCCAGGAGGTGGCCATTAATGAACCCCAATCACACATTAACCTGAAAAATTATTATTTTTACCTAGATAACGCATTTGAAACACTTTCGAAAATTTAATTAGCGTTTTCACGTTTCAATTTAAATTCAGGATGGACGGTGCTTGCAAAAAAAGAATTAGGCTTTAGAATAGCGAATTCTAATTACCAAAATTAAATTGTTACTTGATCATTAGTAATGTAAAAAGTATTATATCGGTAGATGGCGTGTAAAAGACATCTGCAAATTAATTCAATATTTTTTCCCTCATTTCTTTGATATTGTTAAATAGAGGTTTGATATCCAAAAAATATAAATACGTCTTATACCACATATTAGGTTAAGAACCTGCTATGGAATGTAAATAGCTGAAAAGACTTGTTTCGCTTAACATAAAGGCTAAATTGTACAATATGTTATGTGTCCACACAAGAACTTTTAAAATCCTTTATTTATCTAATTACCGAGAAAGATAACTAGATATATCCTTCAAAATGAGCTTTATAATAAAGACCAATAAAGAAAATATTTGAAACCACTGGGTAAATGTAATCAAATATTTATCAGAACACTGAGTGGGTTTCTGATTGGGGCTGTTACAAGCTCTTTCTCTACTGCCCACGCACGGGATCAAATTCGAATCAAGGGGATTATTTTCCGATATTCTTAGTTTTATATTCATATCTATATAAAATTATTATTTTTTCTAATCCATCATGAACAATGTTATTCAACACCCACGTAAAAACCAATTTCGTTTACAAAAAAAAAAAAGAAAAGAAAAATCCTTCTTTAAAGAATATTTAGAAAAAATATGTATTTTCAAGCATATTCATTTTTGATTATTTTTCTTTATTAGGACATACAGTATTCTTATCTATAAATTTCATCAATATAAACTTATATAAATATTGGTAAATTTAACAATTCTGCGTCTCCTTTACCATTATTGTAATTATAAAAGCTCGTTTTAGTCAGAAATTATCTTTAGATTTAAGCAAAAATGACTATATATATATATATATATATATATATATATATATATATATATATATATATATATATATATAGTAAAATAACTAAAATTCAGAAATGTAGCGAAGAAAAATCTAAAGTTTAATAGATTCATAACAGTAAGAAATAAATAAAATTGTAAGGTTTTATTTAATTTTATTTTTTATATTTATGTTGTTTAATGTTATCTTAATGCAATGTCAAGAATATCACGTACTTCTAACAGAGTCAAGAATTTGTAAGAAACCCAAATCGAAAAAAGTGACGCAGATGTTTGGGCAACAGTATAACGAAATTTCTGATGAGAGGAGACCGTTTTGTTAAAGATTGAGAATAAGACACACAGCACAGACCCACTGCTACCTATTTTACAATTCAAAATACACGCGACACACAAAACACCGTAGAAAAGACAATTCAAACGCTTCTTAAAAAAATCAACGTTTACAAAGACATTTGAAGGTGTAATTGACCGCTCTGCCAATTATTCAGTAATAAATAGGCAGCCTAATTAAATGTAGAACAATAAATAAATAATGGGTTAAATTAAAAGTGATGAGCAGTAAGTGTGAAGGCGTAAGCACTTTCGAAAAATTAAAAGGCATTCGTCCTAAATTGTCTAGTAAAGAATGGTACCCCTTCCAACTGCAGATAAAAAAAAAAAAAAAAAAAAAAAAAAATCAGTCCCGTAAAAGGCCACAAGGGCCCAGAGGGGCAGATACTGTAGAGGTATCTGATTCTTGACCGTACGGCACACTAGGGAGATAGTGTGGTCAACACTATGCTCCGGCCGCCTGATTTTCCCCTTGGCTGCTTCGACTCCAAGAGTCATTAGCACCCAAGGTACCCATTATTAATTAAATTAATTAAAGGCTGGGTGAGCCTAGGGACGATCTGGGACCCCAAATCCAACCCTCGATCGGCAGCACTAGAAGAAAAAATCTTTAATGCGCGCTCGGGTTTTGAACCTGGTCCTCCAGTTCATTAGTCGATTGCTCTACCACTGAGCTAACCTCGCCCCCCCCCAACTGCAGATAACCCCTCCTAAAATTTTTCTGAGAAGATTTTAACATAGAAATAAAAAAAAGTCCGTCTTGCAGGAGCTGCATAACTAAGCACTTTCCTCAGAATTTGGATAGTGTAGACTACATTACTGAATAATTTGCGGTAAATAACATATATAGATAAAATAAAAACTATAATAGTTCTGCTCATTTACATTTGTAATGGAAACTGTTAAATTATTAATTTTGTAATTAATTTGCTTCCAGAGTTATATTTATACATGGTACTACACTACTAAATAAATCACAAATACTTAATATTCTGTCTTTAGATCTGACGCAGGAACAGGATACAGTCTACCTAGTGGTAGAAAGCGCTCCTTGTGGCGGCTTTGGGAACCTACGTCTGGCGGCTAATTCTATTGAAGTATAATACATAGTAAACCCCCCTATCCGATAGACCGATTTAGTTTATTTTTACAACACTTCTCTCTCATGAGATACCCACGACATATACCGCGTTTCGTTACAATACACCAGAAATTACCACCGGTATGAGTATATTAGTTCTTTAGGACCGGAGAAACCCCGCCCCCTTATAATGAACCGATTTAGTTTATTTTTACACATTTATGCCTGTGGATTACCACTAGGAATACCGAGTTTCGTCGAAATATAACAAAAATCACGGCTGGTAGTGGCGAATTGCTATTGTGGGTCCGAAGTAACCCCCCGCCCCCCTCCTAATGAACCGATTTAGTTTATTTTTACATCTCACTTTTCTCTCTAGATTATCACAAAGAATACCAAGTTTCGTTAAAATATAACAAATATTACGGCTGGCATGGTCAAATTAGTGTTTTGGGTTCGGGGTAAACCCCCCCTTCCGGTAGACCGATTTTGGTGGTTAAGGAACTCGTTCAATTGTTTGCTAATTGAATGCTATATACCAAGTTTCGTGACGAAAAAACAAAAACTCTGGCCGCTATCGTGTTAACAGACACACTCATATATATATATATATATATATATATATATATATATATATATATATATATATATATATATATATATATATATATAAATTTCAATGGGGGTCATTTTCGGTGTCTACTAGGAAGGATCGATAAAGATTTGAAGAAATTTTTCAAAACTTCCGTCATGAGTGCAACCTCAATAGCTACTTTCCTTGGGAGGAAAGTGCTAAAAATAAAATTAAATTAATCTATCATTATTCATGGAGTAATCTATTAGAAGTTGTATTTATTTTAGGTATGTGACATATATTTATATCAATAAGGTAAGTGAACCATTCTTATAAGTTATTTATTAAATAGTTTTCTGGAGCTTAGGTTAGTGCAGAAGGAAGTTTATAGGAAACGATTTTTTTTTTTTTTTTTTTTTTTTTTTTTTTTTTTTTTTTTTTTTTTTTTTTTTTTTTCAATTTATGCAGAAAATATAGTTGGCTGTGGAGAAAAGTCCACCCTTGCAATTGGCTCCATCTCTAGATCTGGCCGGAGGATTTTATCCCTTGGACACCCCCATCCATTCTGTTTTGTGCGTAGTACAAAAAAATAAAAAAAAAAAAAAAAAAAAAAAAAACATGCTTTAGCCTCTTGTTTTAGCATGTTCCCGTATACACATTTGTTTGTATGAAACTTTTAACGCGCTAATTCTCCGAAAGGGTTTTTAACTTCGACACTTCTCTCTGCAGTTTTCAGGGTTAGTTTTTGTAGGTAATATTCTTCTTTTATTCTGTAACGATATGTTTTTCATTTATAACATTCGGATGTAGATCGAACATACGAGTACATGTATTATTAGGAAGAGACCGTAGGCCTAGCAACAAACTAACAATCTCCCGTCAGTTGTCACATCTCGGATAAGGTGAAATAATTCCCATCAAATGAAGTATGATGCTTAGATGGAAAATATCTACCAGTAGCTGAAAAATCGCATATCAGCTCAAACTACTCGGATGAAATATCTCTCTTCAGCTGGAATACCTCCCATCAGCTTAAATACCACTCAAAAGCTGAAAAACCACATATCTGCTGAAATTACTCCCAAAGACGAATCATCCTTCCATCGTCTCAAACACCTCCAATTAGCTTAAACCACTCCCATCAGGCGATAAACCCCCCATCAGCTGGTCTATTTCCTGTATGTGAAGAGAAAGTTTGGCGTCGTATTTCATTTTTATTTTTGCAAAACTATTTCGGGCACTTAGGTCATGGATAAAGCATGTTTCGAGCTGATAAAAATGAGTCCTAATTATCAAAGTTAATATAATACATTTCACATTTTCATTAGCCAAGTTATTTTAGATCATGGTACATCTGCTAATAAACATTTTTGGGGAGCAGGTTTACAAATAAATAATACTAATAATAATAATATCCTAAACGTTTTCATTTGTCTTGAAATTTTAAATATTTTTGAAAATAATGAGGTAAGTTAATTAATGTAAATAATAAGCATTTGAAGATGATATTTATCACTGGCGACGCATGACCTCCTCTATAATATACCTACCTGCATCATAATTCCTTCTATTTTTTAGGTATTTGACAATTATTTATTTAGAAGCACTCATTTTTTTGGAATAACACGGGCATAACGGCCCTCCTACTGCAGGTTTATAAAAAAAAAAAAAAAAAAAAAAAAAAAAAAAAAAAAAAAAAAAAAAAAAAAATTAATAATAAGTTTGATTATGATATTATGAAGTCATATTATGACTTCATATGGAAAGAATCAATTCTAAAGGCGTGAGGAGTGGCAGAGTTCTCAGCCTGCTGTTTGCTGAGACTATCAGGTAAGGTTTTCATTTTCCTGAATGTGATAAATGAGAAAATAAATAAAATTATAAAACTGAAAATTAATGCAAATAGAGAATAAAATACAATTCAATTAATCAAGGAATTTAAAATGATATTTAATAAAAAATATTCTATAATAATAATGGTGTATGTTGCATTATTATTATTACAAATATATATATATATATATATTATTTGTTTCCTCCATACAGTAACCCTGCAATAAGGGAGTTCATTTTTGTCTGCAAGTCTCATGCAGTAAATAGCACTTGCATGTGTTATTAACATATTTTATTTTTTAGCTTATTATTAGTTTTAGTTTACATTTAAAATTTTACAAATTATAAACTATACAAAATACAAAAAAAGGAGAAAAATTAAAAAAAAAAAAAAAACAATATAAAAATGAAGTCAAAAAAATAAGAATAATAAATAATAAATGAATAATAAACAAAATTTAATATAGAAAAAAAAATTGCTACCACATAAAATGCTTAATACCAAATTTTATTTGCATTCAATCTTCCCATTGCTCTGTGTTGAGACTCGTGTATTCTTAGCAGCGATTGTCAGATTATTTACGAGTTTTAATATTTTTATCTGCAGTCTGTCAATGTGTGCATTTCAGGTCAGTCTAATGTTATTCCTTAATAATTCAATGTTTCAACCTGTTTAATGTTTCGTCCTCGTAATTTTTCGTGTATTTGTGGATGAATGCTTTTATGAGTAAATATAATGAACGATTATTTTTGAATAATAATTTTTACTTATGTCCTTCCGACCAGTTATCAATAACATTTGTAATTTTATTTACATTAACTTGTTAATTTTTTAAATATTTTAGATTTCATTAGTAGATACTAACTAGCTGTTCACCGGCGTGCCATGCTAGACCATTAGAAACTAAAGAAGTAATATTAAAATATAATAACTCAAATCTGTACCAGTTCGGGTTCACAGTTTCGAACCCGTGCCTTCCGAACTGTGAGTCTTAGACGACTTTGACCTAGCCTATAAAACTCCCCGTATCAAGACCTACATGTGTAATACATTTGATCAAAATCGGTCAAACGGTGTGGATTTGTATAAGGAACAAACATACAAACAGATAAACAGTGTTAAAAATGAAACAACGTTCTAATGACCTAGGAATTCGAAGTACCTTAATTAAAAAAAAAAAAAAAAAAAAAAAAAAAAAAAAAAAAAAAAAAAAAAAAAAAAAAAAAAAAACTGCTATTAACCACTCATAAGAACATAATTTCACATGCGTACAAATAGTTAGAGTTATAACGTTTTTTTGTTTCTTAATTAAATGATAACTTGATTAAAAATATACTGCTGAATACCAGCAACCTTCCAGCATCCTAAAGGCATTTTAAAACCTCTATTTATGAGGAATAATTATTCGATTTGATGAAGTTAACGTCGCTGAGGATTCAGGAATCCAATATTTATCCTGGAAGAAATAAATTAATCTGTGAATCGGACGACTATAGCTCCAATTTGAAGGAGTAAATTCGCCATGGAACACATTTTTCTAAAAAAGAAATAGATTATTGAAATTAAATTAATTATATATTACTAAAGATTTTTAGCTCTCAAGAATATCATCCAAGGATATTACAAAAATGAATGTCTATTTCTGTTCTTTAGCTATTAAAGAAGGCATTCCTTGCTCGTGCATCCTGCCTTCAGATGTAACTCATTTAAAATATCTTCCCCTCTGAATAGGGCAATACAAATATCTTCTAAATGGAGATGGCAATTTAAAATTAAAAGATAAAATCCAATACCTCGGCACGGAATATTATATTTCAATGCTCAAGAAAAATAATTAAACACACTAATCATTCTCTTATTACTTACTATCAGTTTCATTATTATTCGTATGATGTTTTCATAATTTCATCAGCTGTCAAGTAAATACAAAAGAACATAATTAATTGCGTCTGTTCTAAGTATTACGGCTGAGGAATCATTTCAGTTTAAGCTCCAGCGATACGGACATTTATTTCTGTAGGTTGCATTATGTAAACATTAATTATAATTTAGGATTATTAGAAAATAAATTGTTCATATTAATTTACGAATGCAATTAAATATACCTTTCTTGGAACTCCATTAACCATTTGAACCTAGGACCATTAAGGGACCGAATAACGTTCAGAAACTGCATATATTTGTGTTAATAAATATTAATTTTTGCACTCAATCATCCACTATAATTGGTAATTAATTGCTATTCTAGTTAATGGTAAATATAGAGCCCATTTAATCATCCTCCTCAACAAACAGTGTATAATTTGAGTCATTGAATTTTAACTATTTTCATACAACATAGTTTGGTTACATAGCTTATAGAAGATTGATTGCTTATGGACCTGACTAAAGTAAGTCATCTGTTTCCAATTTTCTTTCTAAAATGAGTAATTAATCTGCTTTCCCCGCTGATAAATTTTTATTCCATAATGTAATTAACTTATTCTTTCTGTCTATTTAATTTTGTCAATCCCCTTCTGTTGATATAGAAATTATTTCGTTTTATTGCCTGAACTATTCGATTTTTTTAAAACAATTCGTCAATGCTTTGGTTGATATTATAACGTTTGTTATGAACGTTATAACTATTAATATGTATGAAAAAAATAATACTTTCAAAACCCCCCTCCTTTTTTTTTTTAAGAAACATCCCATGTCAATATTATATTCAAACAATTGCAATAAAAAATATAAGGAAGGTAATGCGCCACTAAACTGTAAAGAACGAATAACATGTAATATGTAACATTGTCTAATTGTGTAATCCGATTTATTACTAATTGATCAACCAGATTTATATGAATAATAGCATTTGTTTATAGATGTATATATACATATACATATATATATATATGTAATATTGTAACTGATGTATATATGCAATAACTGTTTGGAGCGAAACGCCTTAGATACGCATGGATGCTCATAAATAAATATTAAAAAAAAAAAACAAAAAAAGGCCTAATGCTTGGACTATACTGCTTTTTGTGCTCAAGAATTGGCCGCATGTGATGTGCTGTACACTAAGTAATTGTTAGCCGTTTTATTATAAATATTTACTCTCAGCCTTGATGCTCACCGGCAATTAAAATTGTTTACTTCGGTTTATTTTACCTAATATTTTTATTATTATATTTATGTATAATACTAGCTGTTACCCAGCGTGCTATCGTAAATCTCATTTCTCTATCCAAAAAAGCAAAAATAAATTAAAAATCAAATAAGTAATATTAAAATCTAATGACGCAAATCTTTAACTTTTCGGGTTCACATTTTAGAACCCGTCAATTGAAGTGTGGGTCCTAGACGATCATGACCTAGACTATAACACTCCCCGGATCAAGACCGATTTGTCTGGCAAATTTGGACAAAATCGGTCAAACGGTGTAAATTTATATAAGGAAAAAACAGACGACAGCTGATAGTCGATATTGACCTAACCTAGTCCACCCCCTGGGTCAAGACCTACCTGAAGTTTTGTCAGAATTGGTCAAGCGGTGTGGAATTGTATTAGAAACAAACAGACTAGCAGCTAATTTCTCTCTCTCTCAATGTTTTTCTCAAATTTATATTGGTAGTTGTTTTCTTTTTTTTCACTTAACAGTATAATTAATTTACAGTAAAAAGGCAAGGAATTGAGAAAATGATTGTAATAAAGCTTTCCTCAGGAATAAAGCGGAAGTCAAACAGGCGGAGTAGTAGACTTTAGACTTGGATTCTGCTGGTTTCCAGTACATATTGGCGCCTAAAATCTCGCAATGATCATCTATTAATTAAAAAAGGAATGAAAAATATATAATATGATTTTATATTTTGCTGAACAAGGCAAAGGTTTTACCTAAAAAAAAAAAAACTGATAAATTTCCATTGCGGATTAAAAAACTTCAACTTTAAGAAATTCTATTATAAAGGAAAGGCAAGCATTCTTTTAAAGAGTTCCTTTCCAAACAAAAGGAAAACGATCTGTAAATTAACTTTTACTACAACTTATTTTCTAAGTAGAGCAGGTAAGTTATGAATTAATTATTCACGTTCGTACCTAATTATGAGTCCTCTACATTATTCAATGCCACTTCATCTATTTAAAAATATAAGTTCATCTGTTGGCTGAAATTTCAAATAATAATATTGGATAATTATAACCATGAAGGTGCTTTAGAATTACACAGGAATGAAGTTAATTACCTGAAAGGTAGTCATGCCATAATATTATCAAAAATATTAAACAAATACCAGTTTGAGATTTTCAAAAAATCATCTTTTTTCTGCTGAGAAATGTATTCTTAAAAAAAAATATTCTCAATGCTTATCCTTACAATATGCACGCTGGGGTACTGAATACCCCGTGTTCCGTTTTTTGTAAAAATACAAAATTATACAAAACGTATTTTTATCACCTCGTCTTTAAAAAAATACATAAAATAAATAAATATTACTATCAAGATTTATTTATTTAAATTTTAACGTCCACTTATTATTAACTAGGAATTTATTATTAACTACGAATTTTAGGACGGGTTATCTATAGGTTACCACCCTTTTCTTGCCAGGGTAGGGCTGATGCGTTTTCTTTTTTCTAAAGAAAAGCCACCACCCCTAGTGGGAATCGAACCAACGACCCTTGGCTCGGAGTGTTAGGTGCTAAGCCTTAACCCTCACGGCCATCGGGCCTCCTTTTAACATTTAAATGAATATTTATTAATTTATAATATTAAACAAATGTGATATATATAAAATGAAAGCACCAATAATCATCACTAAACAGACCTGTGGCGGTACCCTATACCCAATGCCCCTACTGATGTTAAAACAACTGAAATGGTTAATCGTTTCATTCTGGAACTTTAAAAGAAAAAAAAATTATCAAGACATATAAGTTATTTATTACTTCGCTACTTATTAAGTCATCTGATAGCTAAAGAATAATGACAAATTTATTTTAAAAATATTTCAAGGTAGTAAAATCCCTAGGAAACATTAATAAAGTATGAATGTCCTTTTTTTAAATACATGTTATTCCGTTATTAAATATTTAATACATTTAAAGTTCTGAAGGCTACAATATGGGTTAATTCATTCAAATAATAAAGAATTTATGACAGCCAAGACTAATTTTAAAGTTTCCTCGATTCCACATAGAGAATAAGGTATATTAAACTCACAATTTGACATCAATTAGACAGATATTAAGTACTATATCTAAGATAGCCCGCAATGTTATTACTCCACAAAAAATCCTCAAACGTAAAATGTAAAATATCCCGAATCGATCTACAAAAGGAATTATTGAATGTAGTAGTATTTATATCTTCTTCTGATCCGCTATTTAGGTCATTCTCGTTGAAAGGTCAATTACAAGTCTGAAGTTTGCAATTGTTACCTTTACAAAAAATCATTCATAGTATGTATTAGCACTTTCCGAAATGAAGTTGCTAATGTGGCTGTACTCATGAAAGAATTTCAGAAATATTTCCTCCAGTTTTCAACGATTTTGCCAACTAGATACCGAAAATGACCCCTATTAAATTGTTTCTCTTTCACTCTCTCTAAATATATATATATATATATATATATATATATATATATATATGCATTTATGTGTGTCTGCCACCAGACAACAACACCATTCCGGACAAGGTATTTGTTAATTATGCAAAGGACTTGATATAGTTTTATAAATTCTCGATTATAATCTTTAGAATCAATTCGAATCAAAATCAAAAAATCGATCCACAAACAAAATCGGCTGGTTCAAATCGATTTAAATGATCGATCTTCTAGGCTTTTAACATCGATCTACGACATGGATCGATTTAGCGATTACTTAGCAATACCAACGGAATTCGTATTTCATTCAAATAGATTCACATTTGAGAATCACCCATTTGCGTATTAAATAGTTTGACATAGCAGGGACGGTATTACTCTCTTCCCCCATTGTTCTTTTTTTTTTTATTATTATAATTTATTGTGCGTCGAGTACAATGGTCTTTAGCACCAATATACCCTATTTTTTTTAAAATTATCCGAAAAATTCCAAATTATTTTATATTTGAAATTAAAAATATTTACTAAACTACTTAAGGTAGCCAATAATATTCGGAAATGTTTCTGCTGTGAACGTAGAACCTATTTCTGGCCGCTTGCAATTGGGACCACTCCGCCAGAATAGGATCCAAGGTAAGTACATCGCTACAACGATTACACATTGGACGAGGTGGTGGGCAATGATACTGTTGTATTAAAGTCTGTTACTGGACATAGGACTCTTCTGTAAATTTATTCTTTGGTTAAATAATAGAAATGAGGTTGAGTAACAAGAGATAAGATCAAGTATTATAACAACCATCCAACCAATAAACCACCATCGGGATTGTGCACGTTTTTCCAAAATATCCCATCCTCTCCTTACATAACTCCATGATTATAACAGCCTATGACTTGGAATAAATGTAACCGTAAAGCCTTAAAATTTGAATCGCTCCTAGATAGATCGATTCTTTATAACATCGACCCTTGGTGATCGATTCTTTAAGATATCGGCCCTTGGTTATCGATTCTTTAAGATATCGGCCCTAGGTTATCGATTCTTTAAAACATCGGCACTTGGTGATCAATTCTTTAAAATATCGGTCCTTAGTGATCGATGCATTAAAAGATCGGTCCTTAGAGATCAATGATTTAAGTATGTATACCTCCATCTAAGTTTGGAAGAAGCAACATTTAGGAATATCTTTAGCCAAATGTTTTATTTATTGAGGTTACACTCATGACGGAAGTTTTGAAAAATGTCTTCAAATCTTTATCGATCCTACCTAGTAGACACCGAAAATGACCCCCGTTAAAATTGATATATATCTATGTATATATATATATATATATATATATATATATGTGTGTGTGTGTGTCTGTTAACACGATAGCGGCCAGAGTTTTTGTTTTTTCTTCACGAAACGTGGTATATAGCGTTCAAATAGCAAACGATTGAACGAGTTCGTTAACCACCAAAATCGGTTCACCGGGAGGGGGGTTTACCCCAGACCCAAATCACTAATTGGACCATACCAGCCGTAGTTTTTGTTATATTTCAACGAACCTCGGTATTCGTTATTTTGATCTAAAGAGAGAAATACGTTGTAAAAATATACTAAATCGGTTTATCAGAAGGGGGGGTTTACTCCGGACCCACAATACCAATTTGCCACTGCCAGCCATAGTTTTTGTTATATATCAACGAAACTCGGTATTCGTTATTTTGATCTAAAGAGAGAAATACGTTGTAAAAATAAACTAAATTTCAACGAAACTTGGTATTCGTGGTGGTAATCAACAGAGAAAAATGGGGTGTAAAAATAAACTAAATCGGGTTATTTGGAGGGGGGGGGGGGTTACTCCGGACCTAACGTACTAATATACTCATACCGGGCGTAATTTCTGCTGTATTGTAACGAAACGCGGTATACGTCGTGGGTATCTCATGAGAAAGAAGTGTTGTAAAAATGAAGTAAATCGTTGGAAAGGAGGTCTATTGGAAAGGAGGGTTTACTTTAAACTCTATTTCATTACAATTAGCCAGCCAGACGTAGCCACCACGTGGAGCGCTATCTTCCACTAGAGGGACTGTATCCTGTTCCTGCGTCAGATCAAAAGACGGAAAATGAAGTTTTTTTGTATTTATTAATTAGTACACTGACAAAATTCAAGAAGACAAACCCCATGTCAAATTTGCTATACAAACAATACTTTACAAAACTGACTTCTGAACACAAAAACAGCATGTTTCTCTACACTGACGGGTCAATAACAACAAACGGCGTAGGAGCTGCTGCAATCATGGAAGATGAAGTACACAGCCAAAAACTCCCTCCTTGCTTCAGCATTCTTGGAGCGGAACTGCATGCCATTCTCCTCGCATTGAATAACGTCCCATCATCACACCTAACACACATAATCATCTGCAGTGACTCTTTGAGCTCGCTGCAATGTTTACAAAACTTATACTCCACACATCCTACTTGCACGGAAATAAAAGAACAAATTCATAACTTACGAACTTACGGTAAACATGTAACACTATGGTGGCTACCAGGACACCAAAACTTAGGACTAAGTACAAATGTGGACCGACATGGCTAAACTTGTAACGGAAAAAGAAACTTACCAACCACTTGAGTCATACTACAAAGACGCATCAAGGTACACTGACCAAACTATCTTAAATAATTGGCAACTAGACTGGACTAACACTACAGAAAACAAATTAAGGACAGTGAAGTCTACAGTTAAAGATTGGCCTTCGTCATATAGAAAATCACGGCGAGAAGAAGTGGTAGTAGCAAGACTACGCATTGGCCACAGCCGTCTGACTCACGAATATCTAATGACAAATACGGACAAACCAAAATGTCGATCATGCAACACAGACCTCACAATCAAACATATACTGACTGAGTGCTACTTAAGACGTAATCTAGATATACGATATGACATGACAGAACTCCTTGGAGATGACAGCCGCCACATTGACACAATACTGAAACATTTAAAGAACATAAACATCTACGATAAAATATAACACCTCAACGAATACCAAGCCAAAACTTTCTCACAAAAGCATAACAAACATATGAAAAGATGAGCTAACAGACCAATTTATGTTGCCCTCTACCGAAACGTATTGAAGAAAATGCACATCGCTACCAAAGCGATGCATAAAAAAAAAAAAAATAAATAAAAAAAATAAATAAAAAAAAATAAAAAAATAAAAAAAAAAAAAAATAAAAAAAAATAATCAATAATTAGTACAGTATCATGTATAAACATAACTCTGGAAGCAAATTATTTACAAAATTAATAATTGAACAGTCCTCATAAGAAATGTAAATGAGCAGAACTATTCACGTTTTTATTTTATTTATATAGGTTATTTACAGCAAATTATTCAGTAATGTAGCCTACACTACAAAAATTCTGAGGAAAGTGCTTAGTTATGCAGCTCCTGCGTGACGGACTTTTTGATCTAAAAATAGCTCCTGGCGAGAGAATCTAACTAAACTCTGTGACAGACTTAACAAGCTGTTAACAGTTTACCGTTATCTGTATAACTCTTGATTAAATACTAAAAAACTTTTCCTTATCAGACTTTAGAAACTAAAACAAAAACATTATCCATAGTGAGTTGGTAATGTTCTAAATCTTGAAGGATAGGAGGAGAGAATAAAAATGTGTTTACATTTTTTTTTTCTAAACTTTATAATGGTGCCATTTTTGTTGTTAACAATTGCTCCACCAGTCATTTCTTTACTAAAAAACATTTTAGCGCGATTCCTCACTCAATCAGTAGTAAGGAAAATCGCTAATGAGGTTGACCTCATGATCCAATCCTCAAGTGCCGACTAGAACATTATGTCTCTACTGCAGAAAATGATTTTATTGAATAAAAATGATTTATTGAACGAACATTTTTATTGAATAAAAATGATTTATTTGATTGAAATTTCTCGTTAAGTACATCAAAATTTTTCTTTCTTTTAATGAAACGATATATAAGAGTGATATTGTTTGCTTATTTATATATATATAAATGTATATATATATATATATATATATATATATATATATATATATATATATATAAAACACGTGTCCGTCTGTTTGTTCCTTATACAAATCCACACCGTTTGACCGATTTTGACCAAACTTGGAATACTGGTGGTCTTCATACGGGAAGTCCCGTAGGCTTAATCAAAATCGTCTACCAGCTGTCTGTGTGTATGTTTATTCCTTCTACAAATCCACACCGTTTGACTGATTTTGACCAAATTTGGCAAACAGGTAGGTCTTATCCAGGGAGTGTCGTAGGCTAATCTAAAAACGTTCACCAGCTGTTTATCTGTATGATTGTTCCGTATACAAATCCACACCGTTTGACCGATTTTGACCAATCTTGGCACACTGGCAGGGCTCGATACGGGGAGTATCCTAGGCTAAGTCAAAAAAAATTTACCAGGTGTCTGTATGTATGTTTGTTATTTATAAAAATCCACACCGTTTGACCGATTTTGATCAAACTTGGAACACAGGTATTTCTTGATAGGGGGATTGTCATAGGCTCGGTCAAAAACGTCTACCAGTTGTATGTCTGTATGATCGTTCCTTATATAAATCCACACCTTTTGACCGACTTTGACCAAACTCGGAACATAGGTAGGTCTTGATAGAGGGATTGGCATAGGTTAGGTCATAAACGTCTATCAGCTGTCTGTCTGAATGTTTGCTCCTTATATAAATCCACACCGTTTGACCGATTTTGATCAAACTTGACACACAGGTAGGTTTTGATACGGGGAGTGTCATAGGCTAGGTCAAAAACGTGTACCATCTGTTTGTCTGCCTCGTTGTTCCTGATTCATATCCACACCGTTTGACCGATTTTGACCAAACTTGGCGCACATGTAGGTCGTGATCCGGGGGTGTTACAGGCAACATAAAAATTGTCTAGGACTCACAGTTCGGAGGTCACAGGTTCGCAACTGTAAACCCGAACAGTTACAGATTTGTGGTATTAAATTTTAATATTACTTACTTGGTTTGTAACGTTGCTGCCTTGAAAATTAAATGTTAATGGTAGGCTTATAATAGCCATTATTTTTAAAAAAAATATAATGCCTAATTATGTTTTACTATCACACTCAACATAAATGATTTTTTTTTTTTTTTTTTACGGCGCATCTACATCTTGGCCATTAGCGCCGGGCTATCTATAGGTTGCCACCCTCTTTTATAATGCCAACAGCACGTGGTCGGTCACCCATTCAGGTACTGACCACGCCCGACGTTGCTGAACTTCGGTGATCTACGGGAACCGGTGTATTCAACGTGGCTATGGCCCTTGACCATAAATGATATCCTATCAAATGAATGGGAATTTCGAAATGGGCGGCAAGCCA
Source organism: Gonocerus acuteangulatus (assembly GCA_946811695.1). Lineage (NCBI taxonomy): Eukaryota > Metazoa > Arthropoda > Insecta > Hemiptera > Coreidae > Gonocerus > Gonocerus acuteangulatus. The sequence goes on from OX328125.1 coordinate 83,818,649, forward strand.
GGGCTGCTGACAGCCTTTTAAAATTGTTGTCTATCCAGCGAGCAGTCACGCCAAAAAAAGTCTGCACATTGCACACCAGATGTCTGCAGTAGTACACACATACTTACACTTTCGTTTTACGTACACCATTTTGGCGTAGCCTAAGACATTCCCCAGATCAATACCTACCTGTGTCCCAAGTTTAGTCAAAAACGGTCAAACGATGTGGAATTGTACAAGGATTAAACATAAATACAGACAGCTGGTAGACGTTTTTTAAAGAGCCTACGACACTACCCATATCATGATCTATCTGTGTGCCGAGTTTGGTCAAAATCGCTCAAACGGTGTGGATTTGCATAAGGAACAAACATACAGACAGGCAGCTGGCAGACGTTTTTGGCTTAGCCTATGACATTTCCCTATCAAGATCTCCCTGTGTACCGAGTTTGGTCAAAATTGGACGAAGGGTGTGGATTTTTATAAGGAGCAAACATACGGATGGTAGACATTTTTTAAATAGCCCACGACACTTCGTGGATCAAGACCTACCTGTGTGCCGAGTTTGGCCAAAATCGGTCAAACGGTCTGGTTTTGTATAAAGAACAAACAGACACGTTATTTATTTATATATATATATATATATATATATATATATATATATATATATATATATATATATATATATATATACACATAAAAAAAAATAAAAAAATCAGTCAATGAATAGCTGAATAAATGAATGAATTCTTATTCAATAAAAATTTATTAAATAATGATCCAACCCTATTATTCATAGAATAAAAAATTATTCAGTGTATGAAAAACGTAATCAATGAATAAATTATTATTCAATAAACATTTATTTGAATGATCATTGAATAAAAAAAATATTGAATAATGCCCAACTCTGATCACAATTCACATAATACACGTAGGTCCTTATTAAAACTAAAAGTCTGACACGCAGGAGCTGCATAAATAGCACAGCGATGTGAGTAATGTAATCCGCATTCATATATAATTTGCTTAAAATACCCTATATAACCATACGATAAAGATGAATACTTTTGCTCTCTTATATTTTTGTCAGTAGTAAATCAAAACATCTAATGGACCAATTGATTTACTTACTTCTTTCTATAACGTTTTTGCCTAATTTCTAGGCAAGGAAGTAACATAGTAAAAAGCTCTCTGTAGTAGACGGGGTATTTCTTACCTGCTACAGAGAAACCTTATGCTAATCTTTCCTAATACTAATTAAAAATAAATTCACGCCAAATTAAGATTTTAATTTCCCGTCAAAATTGATTTCCTTGACTTTACCTTAATACCTTTTAACCATTCGGAGCATACTAGTAACTTATATCTATAGTTAACCTAACGAGATTTTAGGTTAAAGGAGACATTAAATCTTTTCTTAAAGGATAGCCAAATACCCAAATATTGTGGCCGCTGTCATGTTAAGAGCTTCAATGTATTTACCATCTTGGAGATCCTCTGCTCCGGCCTCGTTGATCCCATACAGAAGTGTAGAAGCCGACTTCCATTTCCCATTCAAACTATCCAGCACTTCCAGTCCATTGAAATTGCGTAAACAAACGGCCAATGGTTTTTCTTGTCGGTGATACAATACCAAATTCTGTTCTAAATGAAGAAGAAGAAGAAAAAAATTGCATTTGTGAATGATTCACATTACATTGTGGAGGTTATCATGTATTGAAATAAAAATCTATTCTTAATATAAACAATTATAAATAAACAATAATCAGTTAATAATAAATTTTAAAAAAAATCAGTCCCGTAACAGGCCACGAGGGCCCAGAGGTATACAGAGATACTGTAGAGGTATCTGATTCATGACCATACGGCATAATAGGGAGATAGTCTGGTCAGTACTATGCTCTGGCCGCCTGATTTTCCCCTTGCTTCTTCAACTGCTAGAGTCATTAGCACCAAGGTACCCATTAATAAATTAATTAAAGGCTGGATTGGCCTAGGGACGGTCAGGGAGGCCGAATTCAACCCATGAACGAAGACACTTGAAGAAAAAATCTTAAGTGCTGGCTCGGGATTTTAGATCAGTTCTATGCTCCGGCCGCCTGATTTTCCCCTTGCTGCTTCAACTGCTAGAGTCATAAGCACCAAGGTACCCATTAATTAATTAATTAAAGGCTGGGTTGGCCTAGGGACGGTCAGGGAGGCCGAATTCAACCCATGAACGAAGACACTTGAAGAAAAAATCTTAAGTGCTTGCTCGGGATTTGAGGTCAGTTCTATGCTCCGGCCGCCTGATTTCCCTCTTGCTGCTTCAACTGCTAGAGTGATTAGCACCACGGTACTCATTAATAAATTAATTAAAGGCTGGGTTGGCCTAGGGACGGTCAGGGAGGCCGAATTCAACCTATGAACGAAGACACTAGAGGAAAAAATCTTAAGTGCTTGCTCGGGATTTGAACTCAGGTCCTCCAGCATATGAGTCCAGAGCTCTACCACTGAGCTAACCTCGCCCCCATAATAAATGACAATCTTCTTAAATAAAACAAACATATTTTTAAACTAAACTTTTTATAACTATTATTTTTCCCCTTTATGCACTACTTCGTTATATAAATAAGCACATATGATTTTTTTTCTTTTCTTTCTCCTCTGTTCATTTATTTAGTCCTTACAATTAGTCCAGTTATTTACATTCCTTGTAATTATGATAATTATTTATTTAGTTTTAAGTACCCTTTATTTCTACATAGCCTGTTTCTGTTGATCACTCATTTATTTATAATAAAAGCTCTTATTTTTAGTGAGTTAGTGACATAATAATAAATGTTGTTTAGTTTTTGTATTGAGTCTATTGCGAGTTATGCCTTGATTTTATCCTCGTCCTGCATAGTGGGACCCAAGATCTCCTTGATAAAGTCGTTTCGGGGATCGTTGTACTTAGGGCACTTGAGAAGGAGCTGTTTAATATCTTCTTTTTCCCAACTCTTCGATCCCAATAACATTTTAGATTTTCTGGGTTACAGAGTCTTATTTGTGAAATCATTCTTATTTTTTTTTATATTTGTGCTAATTCGGTGCTAAATGCCGGCGACAGTTAAATTCGTGAATGATCCTTTTGCGGATTGAAGAACTCGAAAACCTTGTGCTCCTCGGTAGCAATCTTACTCACAACTCACAGTGAAAGAAATGGCAGCCTATTGCTGCTAACTCTACCGGTCACTTCAAAACGATCAGAGCCATCAATCCAATCATTTTACTCGTTTCACTGGTGTAAAGATTCTTTATTTTGGAATTTTACTTTGATAAATAAGAATTTTCAAAAATGGACCCATCATTTAGAATATTATAGGATTGATGATGATTTAAACACATTTTGCAAAAGGGCTTTCATTATTTCAATCTCATTAGATACATTACTTGACCTTGCCGTAAGAGATATAAACGAAGTTGATCTAACGCTTTGCAGTAATATCATTATAGGGGTTTGTTTGGCCTTTTGAGTTTTTCTTATTTTCATTCACTTGAAAGTTGAAGTTTTAAACAATAATTTTACTTAAAAACTACCCAAGAAAGCCTTTATAAATATCGAAGAAAATGGGATTAGTTTGCTCCTCTCGGGCCATGAAAGTTTAAGAAGCATTGAGATGATTTTAAAGTCCTTGAAAAGAGTAAAGTTCCTGGTGTAAAGTTTAATTTTTTATTACTTTAAGGAAAAATAAACTTCTTCACACAAGTATATTTGTGTTTAATATTCTAAGCTCTCAGGTGGGTTGTGCCATAACAGTCCCTCGCTGCAGACATCTTTATTCATCAATTATTTCTCTCAATCAGAAAAGAAGAAAGTTTTATTTATATCAGTACTTTGTTAAATTAAATTCATGCCCTTAATTAATTTAACCCATACTCCTTCAAAAAATAACCGGCAGTACTTACTTTGTCTCAAATTTGATTCTCCATAATGATTTAAATAATTAATTTACCCAAAACCTAAACCAAAAGTCTTTATCAAGTATATCACTAAAAATTACAAGGCTATCCTACTTCGGTAACAAACTCCCTATCCTTATGTTGAATCCCAACTAACCAAGTTCGCCAACCAAAGCAAACATAGTATATAAACCAACTCCTCATGTATTTCTTCGCAATTTTACTGTGCAGTTCACCACCTCGTCTCTTATTAACACATTACTAACTCTTCAACAATTTTTTAGAAATTTATTTCTGACGTACATAAATATGTACTGATCAAATATTCAATGCACTTATAAGAAACTACATTCTAGAAAAATCAGTCGTTTTACAGGCGATGCGGTTGCGGGGAGAAGTTATTGTTCTTTAGGGCACACTAAGGAAATTTTCCCCCTTAACAGGTAACTATTTAAGATTGGGTTTGATGGTTATTTTCTGGGACTCCGATTCTGACCATTGAACGACTTCACTTGAATACAAAATTGTTCAGAGCACGCCCGAATTTTAAACTCATTTCGAAATATACTATAAAACCCGAATAACGAGTTTAATTAATTAGAGGAAGGGGTAACCGATAAAAAGATAATCTGTAATTTGTTTTCGTTTTGTAATTATAGTGGTTTTGCATTAACCTCTAAGAGTGGTTGCTAAAAATAAAGAAATTCATCATTACTGAAACTTCTTCTAAGCTACCAACAAATATTTATTTTTTTAACTACAGAGTTGCGAGGGAAATTTTAATAAGAGTCTGCTCTTCTCTTAATAAATATAAGAGAAGAGCAGATAAATATTAAAAAAATAAATAATTAATTAAGTAAATCGACAAGAAAGTAAATTTTGCTAATATAAAAACAACATTGTATATAAGTACCAGATAAAATAAACTTAACAAGAAAATTAAATGTACATATTTATTTTATAAAATAAATTCTAGAAATATTAGAATCATAAATAAGAGAACAAGCGATATTCTATTTCAAGTTGAAGACAACTTTTTTATGTGATTTAAAAAACAAATTGTAAAGGCTTCTCTTGATAGGAGCAGCCCACCACCCACACCTGCACAGAAGGACGCGAGCACACATTCACACATACTGTTTCTAAAACATCCTCTATACAAGTAACAGCATATGCCTACCTAAAAAAAAATAGAGTTGCGAATGACGGGACAACGATTCCTACATCTTTTTTTTTTTTTTTTTTTTTTTTTTTTTTTTTTTTTTTTTTTTATATGTATAGCGTCAGGCATTTTAATTATTTAAACGAACAGTCATTAAAGAAAATGATTAGTGTAATGTGTTATCTGCAGTGAAATATATGTTATATATATATATATATATATATATATATATATATATATATATATACCTATACAAATACCTAAGGCATATCATATAAAGTTTCCTTAAAAAATAACAACAAGGTTATATGAGAAATTATTTTTTTAATATTATTTGTGATGGCTTAAGGATGTATCAAGGGATATTTAATTTCACTAAAAATGATTTGACTGAAATTTATTTATTTTAATTTGTTTTCAATATTAATTATGGGGACAAAGAACCTTGCAGCTCAATGATTGAAAAAAATAATATTTTATAGGCATTTATTACACCCCATGAAATATCCTTAATTGTCTAATTATCGAGACATTTCTTCATAAAAAAAGCGTCATAAAAAGTTAGTTTCGGATTATTATAACAACCTATGGTTTACATTAAATTAAAATTCATCTCGAGTCGGACAGATATTGTATAAAGTTTTAACCCCCTAAAATAAAACCTAAAGTACCTAGATAGAATGGTGGGAGTTTAGCTTCAAATTTATTCAAAGCATGCAGAGAATAAGAAATCGGATGACCCAAACCCTCTCCGCTCTTTTTATGAAAACGTTTCCGACCGCCAGAGGCATGACCTGTAATAAATTGAGAAATTTTATTTAGGCAGTTTAATAACTTATTATAAATCGCTAAACTGATAAGGAATAGTTATTTTGATGGATCACCGAAGTTATGCAATTTTGGACGTGACGACTGTCTTGATGGCTGATCGTCCAGGAGACCCACCCCGGCGCTAGTAGCCTACAAGTTGATGCATGTACGTATGTATATATACATATATACTTGCATGTATACATGAATACTCCGTATTCCTTTGGAATTAGGTCAAGTGAATAAGGATGAGAGAAAAGGTTTTATGTCCAGCGTTGAAGATATGGGAACAATAGATGTCTAGCGTTGAAGATATGGGAACAATGGATCTGTAGATGTTGCGTTGTTATTCACATGCCACGTGCCTTGAACCAGGCTAAGGCCGATGTAAATCTCGGAAAAGAGATGTATGGAGCAGCACTTCGATAGCCTGAAATTTAAGTTTCCTACATTTCATATGTTTACCTACTAGATCGAGCTACGAGCTAGAGCAGAGGTGGGGTGAAGGCTATATAAGGGCTGGCTAACCAGTGTCTTGATAGTACCATCAGTTCCTGAGTTCTCATTATAACATCTAAATTGTTTTTTGCTTTTTGTTTATAAAAAAAATTGCCAGAATAAAAAGTGCTTCTAATCCAATTATTTCACTAATTATAACCTCCTTTATTCATTAACAATTCATTTTTTTTTAGGCCTTCCGTCTGATAAGTAAATATTTGATCTTAATACTCAACGTTTCATTATACCATCATATACTTAGTCTCTAAATAGTGCAACAATAAGAATTTGCAAAATTCGCTCATGGATAAAATAGGTTCGATTTACACTAGGGTCTCTATGTTCTCGAAAACACTATCTTTCTAGATGTTTACAAAATTTCGTGATGTACAACAGTATAATGTCTTTTATATGAAAATATTTATATTATTTCGGGGGCGAGGTTAGCTCAGTGGTAGAGTTCTGGACTAATCTAAGTTCTAAGCTGGAGGACCTGAGTTCAAATCCCGATCAAGCACTGAAGATTTTTTCTTCTAGTGTCTTCGTTCATGGGTTGAATTCGGCCTATCTGACCGTCCCTAGGCCAACCCAGCCTTTAATTAATTTAATAATGGGTACCTTGGTGCTTATAACTCTAGCAGTCGAAGCCGCCAAGGGGAAAATCAGGTGGCCAGAGCATAGTACTGACCAGACTATTTCCCTATTATGCCGTATGGTCATTAATCAGATACCTCTATAGTATCAGCCCCTCAGGGCCCTCGTGGCCTGATACGGGATTCATTTTTTTTTTAAATATTATTTTAAGAACTTCACGATGTTAATTTGTTTGGCTTACAGAGAAATAGAGTGTTAAACAATTAAATGTAATTTAAAATGTAGGGAAATTACCAGTAATTCTCAGATCTCATTCTAATAGATAATCTCAATATGTTATTCCCAATTATTGACTCATTAACTAAGGTTTCAATTAAACGTTGCACTATATGGTAAATTGTTGTAAAACTAATACAATTCTTAACAGGATAATGGAGCGTATTTTTAATGCAACAAAAAATTCATTGGCATTTTAAAATGGGAACAAAATAGGAATTAATAAGTTTTAATGCTTTATCCAATATCCGAGCGAGTTCAATACAAGATGCAAACACCTGCTCTCTCTCAAAACCCCACAACATTTAGGTTAAATATCTGTGAATTATTCGAGGGCAGAGGGTGGCTCGAAGAAACTGCCGATAAAATGTGAAATGGCGGCGTATAAATTTAACCAGAATAGCCCCGCAGTGGATACCGGTTTTATGTGTACCTGCAAAACCTCAGTTCCAATTCCCTTCTGTTCGGGGCCGGGAAAATATATCCTAAATTGTTAGTCATTTAGACATGAGGTCTTTCGGGTCGTGATTTGTAGTGAATTAAGCTTTTTTCGATTTTTACTTTTGCAGTTAACTTACAACCATTAAGGCGAAGGAAGTATTACGTCACTTGACCCTTAAGTGAAAAAAATACCATGAATTGCATTATGTTTCATCAAATCTATTGATTTTTATAAATACATAAGTAAAGAGTTTCCCTTTTGTTTTGCGTATCCTCGACTCCAGATTGCCAATAAAGTGTTATTTGGTTTGCGCTGAATTTAATTTTCTTATTCGTCTTAAAACGTCTCCAAAAATTTCAAAACAAGGTAATGTGAATAGTGGCCAATGTGATCGTAGGAATCCAAACGGAATTGTAGGTTACTCCATTTTTCCACCCACATAGAAAAGGTAGCGCAAAAATACCATCAAATTCTTGGAACCTCCAAAAGTTCCGTATTTTACGAACTGAAACAAATGTCTCTCGTAAAACACAGAGTTTACCAAAATATTTTAAATCTATAAATTTTAAGTAAAAAGAAAAAAAAAACTGTCCATAATACGTTTGTATAGGACCAAATACAAGTATTTTTAAAATCGTATACGTAAGAAAATAATTTTGGCAGGATTGATTGCTCTTTAGTGTTATGGCAGCGTTTATTTTATTTTTATCTTGAGGTGGATGTATTACTGATAGTCTGTACTAATGTTAATAAATGGTGAAAGACGACATTTTATTCATGATTAGATGAGGCTACATTAAATTTCCTATTAGCAGTAATTAAGAGCTGCTTAGTTTTTTAAATATTATATTTCAAATGACATCAATTTTTTTTAATTCTACTGTACTACCCCTAAAGAATGGCAGTAGGACATATGTATTTAGTGTAGATTGTCAAATTTTCTTTATTTTTTCTCCATCTAATGATTTGTTTTATTTATTTATTTATTTTTTTAACAAGGGAATAATCTTGTTATTTCCGAATATGTATTCTTACATTATGTAAAGGCGTCCACTAAGAGCTAAAATTCATCTCATAAGGTAAAGTGAAGCCCAAAAGGATTTAACTACAAAAAGATAATAACTATACCAATAAATAAGAAATTCTCATTGACATTCATTATGAGAGCAATATATTAAGTATTGATTCGCCCACTAGAAATATTTAAATGCAATTTCGAATTTAGTCTGTTATACGATGACTGCACTTTGCATGTCTGCTGGTGATTGAATGCATTGGACTTTAAATGCTTTATAATAAATTTTTAATCTCTAGCTATATATTTTAAGCTAATTATTTAATTAAAGAATTTTTAATGAGGCAAATGACAACATGACCGATTATTTATGCTGGGGGTATTGTTTATACTTGGGGTGGTTTATACTTCACCCATTTGTCTCGTTAATGATGCACGATAAATGTGGATTGCTCTTGCATTGATAAGTGCTGTAGAGAGAAAAATAAAAAAAAGGAGCTGATAAAATATTTATAGTTTTTACTCCTCTGCCGAAAATTATTGCTGAACTAAAATAAAATATAGAGGCCATTATATTGGACGCCATTGCTGAGCAAGAAGAAGGCTACAGCTATACTCAATACCAAACGTTTTGCTCATTCTTATTTCTTGAACTCTGGTGACATGTATTTAAACAAAATAAGACCGTCACGCAGGACCTGCATAATCAATGTACTCTAAATAGTGGTCATTTAACGCTGCACTCCTGAAGAAGGTGCTTAAAATATTATATACTCTGTCATAATTTTAATAAAAGAAAAGGTCAGAATAAGTCAATATTTCAACAAGAATTTGACTGTTAAACACATACTTATAAACTTCAGACAATTCAATAACTTAAGTATGCCCCACTACCTAATGACAGAAGGAATTCAACTTATCGATACACTTCTCAAACATTTGAAAAATACAAATTTATACAAGAAACTGTAAATAATTTATTTAATTTTGAAGACCGCTATTTCTAATTCCTATTTTTTATTTAATTATTATTTTAGTTTTGTCATTTAGTTTTTACTTTATTATATTTTTTACGTTTCTCTGGAGCTTTTACTATAGGTGATGCCCAAGGTGTTTCCAGACAAACCCAACAGGATCTCTTGAAACCCACAAATTCTTGAGGGATTTACTCATTTGTCCTTCAATTAAAAATACGCTTTTTTGTGTTTTTGTGCTCATTACTTATCAAAAGAGAATTTTTTTGGAAAAAAAAATGTGAACAAATATTTAATATTGAACACTAATGTTTTTGAAAATTACTTGTTACATTTCTCAGATTTCTGAAGTTTTGAACTAAACATTTAATTTTAAAATTTGTTCATTCCTTATATTGAAATCGGTTCTCAAGGTTTATTGCTCAATAAATTCCACTTCTTGGAAGAATTTAACTTCAGACTACACACAACTACAAAGGAGAGCTCTTGGAACTCGGCTATTTATATAAACTTCAAAAACATTTATATAAACGTTTATTATTGATTATTGATAAATTAATTTTTATATTTTATGCTATTTTTTTATAAAATTCAGGTGAAAAATGGTTTGAAGCAATAAAACATTCAGTTGACTAATTAATTCCTTTTTTAAAAAAGACCAATTAAAAGAAGTGCAGCGATCTGTAAATAGAAATGAATCAATAAAGGCAGGAGAAATCTACCAGCCTGGAATCACATGAATAGAAGGTAATTGGAATTTTGAATATCAATCTTCGACAACCAACGGCTAAATGAACAGCGAAATTGGATGCGACCTCGTCAAACCAATTATTAAATTAAACGTTTTTTTCGTGTTCCGTGATATGTACGTTTTGAAAAATAAACAACTATTCGTTGAAGTGGGGAAGAAGTAATTATTTTCTACATATTCATACGGTAAAGACTGTAGACCCCTACTCTAAATTTATGGTATTAATTGGAGTTACATGGGTGTAAAATTATATTTACAAATGTAAAGAAATAATTCAAAATTAATTTCTCCGAATGACAAACTAGCCAATTAAAAAAAAAATACATAAATCCATTTTCACCTGACAATATATTATAACAATAGAAACATTTATCCGTTTATCAATGCGACATAAATAAAATGCATACAATTGTGGCAGGTTGGCAAGTGAAGGTTCATCGTATTAAATAGGATAAAAAACAGATCGAACACCTCCGTTTTATAATCCTTTTACTCAACAGAACGTTTTCGAGGTCACCACCTCATCTTAAGTGTCCTTGATTTGTGCGATGGTGTGCCAAAAGGTAACGCCTACAGAAGCTAGTACGGCTGACTTCATATAATTGTTGTTGGTTGCCTGGTGAAGGTTCATCATAGTAAATAGAATGAAAAAACAGGTTGTGACTTTGAAAACATTCTGTTGAAAAAAGCAACATAAAGAGGAAGTTTTTGACGTGTCTTTCATCCTATTTACTCTAAATAAAATTAGTTTAAATAAGTAAATAGAAAGATAATTCGTTATCAAGATATGTCCCTACAAGACCTAAACTTAGATTCTTGAAACATTTATAAACATGTTTAAGACGTATTACTTTGTACAATATTTCTAATGCATTAGTGCATTTCTAATAAATGTAAGTTGCTTAAATTTTAGGTCTATTGTAATTTTTAAATTTAATTTTAAGTTCCATAAATATTGCATTTTGAGAGTAACGTTCTATCCGGGTAAGATGATTAGTTGAGTGGACAAGTTATATTCACATTGAACAAGTATATTCAAAGAACGTGAATATTACTTGTGTACTCAAGAAATCATGAAGATTCTAAAGTATTTATTCATAACTTTTTTTTGGACTGTCAAATATTCGGCAGATTTGACCTTTTGATAGTGGAATACTTTCCCTTTAATAGAGTGAAGTCAGATTGAAGAATTTGCCGTAAATAAGTCTAGCAAAAATTATTAAAGATGGACAATGAAAGATGCATTTTTTCATATTCGTTAGTTTGCATTTGTATCGACGATATGACGAGTCACCAATAGAATTACATCGCTCGTTAAAGCCATTCGGAAATTATATGAAATTATGTCAAAGAAAGTACGTGAAAATTACGATTGTTTGGAGATTTTGGAATATCTGTGTGCACGTCTGTTCGGTTAGATCATTTACCAAGGTTGGTAAGATCATTTATTCATTTATTTTTTACGTTGAATGTGATTTTGTTTCTGAAAATCTGTGCTTAAAGTAACTTTTGGCATTTTATACAAATTTTTATCAACCTGCTCCTCTAATGACTGTGAAACTAATTATTAAAGTTATATTAATCAATTTTGAAGAATATGTAGTATGATAGAATACCTAATATTAATGAATATCTCATAAGTTAAGTTTTTACTTAAACATACATTGTTTTAAACTATGCTCGCCTGAAAACGAATAGTTGGTAGAATAGGGTAGGATTTTTTCTCTTTTCTCATCTCAGGGCTCGCTGAGAAAATTACTGGCTGCGCCCTGGATGTCGGTGCTAATAGCCAAGATGCGCCGTAAAAAAAAAAAAAAAAAAAAAAAAAAAAAAAAAAAAAAAAAAAAAAAAAAAAAAATGAAGGTTGGCGTTCTAGGGTTAATACATATTTAATATGTATATATTTAGTTCCTTTCTACCTATGGAGGGAGGAAGTAAACGTCCTAATATCTAAAAATTAAATAAAATTAATGTAAGTGTTATTAGCATAAAAGTGTGTAATACTCAATTAAAAGAATGAAATCCATATGAAGTACGACTTTAAACAGAGGATCTTTGGCCATTGTGGTGTTTTTTGTAATGAAGAGCCTCAGATTTCAGAGGTGCTATTTTATTGTGTTTGTCATCCGTTGATTACAGGACACCCCATGAATTATTTATCAAATGGATTTAAAATCGAAATGTTCGTTTTTATAAACGGTATGACTTAATTCAATCTACAGTAGGACAGGAGTTTATTTTTGGTCATTCGTTGTCAAGTGATTGACTGATGGATAGCTATTTTCGTTCGAATCAATTATACCTCACTGCTGTAATGCGCTTAAAACTTTTACAGAGGTTACTCATTAACACTCCAATGGTCGCGTCAGATCTCTCAGATACAGAGCATCTTACGCAGACTGTGTGCGGGGCGCTGGTCTAGCTGTACCATTTACTATTCCTAGAGCTGGTAGTGCCTGATGGGTCAGTTCTGACCTGACGCTCCTCCAAGCAGTAACTATCCACTAGAACTATTTTGTATCTCATAGATACCACGCGACCATATTTGTACTTTTAGAAAAGAGGGCACATTGGTGTCATACGTACCACAAAATAAAAACAACAACAAAATAAACGTTCTTATGATATCAAGTATGAATATGGATGTAACGATTGATGAAGAAACAGGGGTAAACAAAAAAATAGCACTGTAGCCGAGAGCACCAAAACTAGAAAGCGATGCCAAATGTGCTGGGCAAACAATACTACAAGGCTCACCCAGTATAAATGCAAGGTGTTCGGCCAATATTTTTGTCTCTATCATTGCACATTATATTGTCCAGATGGATGTAAACTGGATGATGATGCAAAAGACGTTTTTTGAGGTTATATATTTCTACAAAATATTATTAATATTTTTCGTAATTGTTCCTACCTACTTGTTATTTGTATATTTCAAATAATAAATAAATAACATATAATACAATGCAAGGTGAGGAATAACCCTTCAAAGTTCAACATTTATTATATAGTAAAGTATAGTTTGTATAGTAGTTATTCCTCACCTTGGATTGTTTAATTAATTAATAACCTTCCCATTTTCATCAAAATATTTAAAAACATAACTTTTTCTTGGTAAATTTACTAATTTTTTATATAATAATCTCCTGTTAAGAGTTTTTTTTTTTTCATTCTTAATACAATAGATTATACAAGTTATTTACGGTAAATAAAACTGAAACTCAGGCGTATCTCTCCGATACAAGGCGACCACCAATGGTAGTTTCAATGGCACGACCATTGGAGTGTTAAGCGTTTAGAAAGCCAGAACATCCTGTAACATGAAAAGTCCGTCACGCAGGAGCTGCATAACTAAGCACTTTCCTCAGAATTTGGGTAGTGTAGACTGCTTTCCAGAACAATTTGCTTAAAATATCCTACATAAATAAAATAAAAACATGAATAGTTCTCTTTTAATTTTGTAATGAGTAACTGTTCAATTATTAATTTGCTTCCAGAGTTATGTTTACACATGGTACCTACTACACTACGTAATAAATACAAAAAACCTCATATTATCGTATTTTGATCTAACGCAGGAACAGGATACAGTCACACTAGTGGTAGAAAGCGCTCCTTGCGGCGGCTTTGTGAACCTACGTCTGACGGGCTTTTCTATTGAAATAATATTACAAATTAAACCCCCGCTTTCCGATTGACCGATTCAGCTCATTTTTACAACACTTCTTTCTCATGAGGTACCCACGACGTATACAGAGTTTCGTTACAATACAGCAGAAATTACGACCGGTATGAGTATATTAGGAATTTGGGTCCGGAGTAAACCCCCCCTTCTAATGAACCGATTTAGTTTATTTTTACAACACATATTTACCTGTAGATTACCACTACGAATACCGAGTTTCGTCGAAATATACCAGAAATCACGGCTGGTAGTGGCGAATTGGTATTGTGGGTACTGAGTAAACCCCCCCCCTCCTAATGAACCGATTTAGTTCATTTTTATATCTCACTTTTCTCTCTATATCACCAATACGAATACCAAGTTTCGTTGAAATATAACAAATATTACGGCTGCCATAGTCAAATTAGTGTTTTGGGTTCGGGGTAAACCCCCCCTTCCGGTAGACCGACATTGGTGGTTAGCGAACTTGTTCAATCGTTTGCTAATTGAATGCTATATACGAAGTTTCATGACGAAAAATCAAAAACTCTGGCCGCTATCGTGTTAACAGACACACACACATATATATATATATATATATATATATATATATATATATATATATATATATATATAAATTTTAATGTGGGTCATTTTCGGTGTCTACTAGGTAGGATCGATAAAGATTTGAAGAAATTTTTCAAAAATTCCGTCATGAGTCCAACCTCAATAGCTACTTTCCTTCGGAGGAAAGTGCTAAAATGAACTTTATTTTACATGAGAGCGCTCCGACAGTTACTGGAGTACACTGACATATTTAGCGACAACTCGGCCTCAAATCGTACATTATTATTGATTTTATTTTGAGCTTCGCAATTTTAGTGATGAGCTCATGATGAAGGGAGTGTTTTCAGTGTAGTCAAAAAAACAAATAAAAAAAGGGCGTCACGCAGGAGCTGCATGACTAAGCACTTTCCTCAGAATTTGGGTTGTGTAGACTGCTTTCCAGAATAATTTTCTTAAAATATCCTATACAAATAAAATAAAAACATGAAAAGTCCTCTTTTAATTTTTTAATAAGTAACTGTTCAATTATTAACTTTATAATTAATTTGCTTCCAGAGTTATGTTTATACATCGTGAAAACTTCATATTTTCGTCTTTTGATTTAACGCAGGAACAGGATACAGTCCTACTAGTGGTAGAAAGCGCTCCTTGCGGCGGCTTTGTGAACCTACAGCTGGCGGGCTATTCTATTGAAATATATTACAAAGTAAACCCTCCTTTCCGATTGACCGATTTAGCTAACTTTTACAACACTTCTTTCTCATGAGTTACCCACGACGTATTCCGCGTTTCGTTACAATACAGCAGAAATTACGACCGGTGTGAGTATATTAGTAATTTGGGTCCGGAGTAAACCCCCCTCCTAATGAACCGATTTAGTTTATTTTTACAGCCCATTTTTCTCTATAGATTACCACTATGAATACTGTTTCGTCGAAATATAACAAAAATTACGGCTGGTAGTGGCGAATTGGTAATGTGTGGAGTAAACCCCCCCCCCTTCTAATGAACCGATGTAGTTTATTTTTACAACCCATTTTTCTCTGTAGATTAGTACTACGAATACCAAGTTTCGTTGAAATATATCAAAAACTAGGGGGTGAATAATCAAATTAGTGTTTTGGGTCCGGGGTAACCCCCCCCCCCCCTTCTGTTTGACCGATTTTGTTGGTTTACGAACTCGTTCAATCGTTTGCTAATTGAACGCTATATACCAAGTTTCGTGACAAAAAAACAAAAACTCTGGCCGCTATCGTGTTAACAGACACACACACACACACACACACACACATATATATATATATATATATATATATATATATATATATATATATGTAACTGAAATGAAAAAACAGATAAAATAAAAAAATATTGGTACATATATATATATATATATATATATATATATATATATATATATATATATATATATATATATATATATATATATATATAGTAAACCGGAACTCGAATGCCACACAGGTATAGTCATGACAAAAAAAATTGATGGATCATAACAAGATTACAAAAATAAGAGGATCAATTAAAAAAAAAAAAAAAAAAAAAAAAAAAAAAAAAAAAAAAAAAATGGAATGATGTAAATTAATTCGAGTTAATTTAAGGTTTATATTTGGTTATATAAGTTCAGTTTCTGTAGTGATGGACTACCTCCAGTCAATAAGTCGTTAAGGTCGTGAGGAATCTCTAGGTCACTACGAAGTCTACAGTCTGTCAGTATGTGCTAATTGTCAAAGTCTCATTGCAACTTGCACAGGTTGGTCTTTCCTTGTTTTCCATTAATTAAGAATGGGTACACCAATTTTCAATACCATCACAAGATTTAATACCAAAAAAGCTGACGTGGACTGTTTTCAAAAATATATTGCTAATAACATCCTGAACTTGCAGACAAAAACTATTCAAGAATTTACTTCACTAATTACTAACGCAGCAGACATCAGTATACCAAAGACTTCTGACAAGTTCGCCAAAAAGGCCCGTCCCTTAGTGGAATGAAGAATGCAATGCTGCAGTTAAAGATAAGGAAGGCTCTAAATTTATTTCGTAGAAATCCATCAGATATTAACCTTCAGAACTACAAGCGTAAGAAGGCGAAGGCCTATGGACAATTAAAAATAACAAGAAATAATGCTGGATAGACTATTTGACAGGTATAAACAAACATACTTCAGGACAAGACATATGGACCAAAATAAACCATATTCAGCACAAAAAATACAGACAACCTATAATTAAAATACATCTAAAATTAAACATTGATCTAGTTCGGTTACAAATGTGTCGAATATCTTCAAAATAGTGGTCGTAATTTCTGAGAATACTATGTTGCCTCAAAGAAATTAGTATGTCACACTTTTTTTCTGTCTAGAAATACCTCCTGGTGAGAGAATGTGTACCATTTCTAGCTCCTGGAGATGGTTGTGCCAAGGAATGTGGACAACTCGTCTCTTGGCTCCCCACAGCGAGTCCTGTCCTCCATACTTCTCTGTCGGATCCTCATACCGCTATTCCATCTAGACAAGCCTATGGACTTCTGTCGGATCGCTTTATCCGCATGTTTCACTCCTTACAACTATTTGGTCGTTCTTTGCAAACTTTTATAATGACCTTCCTTGCAAAGTGTAGATTCCAAGATCAAAAGCTAGTAACATTAATCATGTAATCATGACAAGTTCTTTTTCCTTCAAAACCATCCGTTTTTTTTTCTTACTTGTAAAACAAAAAAATGAAATTATATTCTTATTCGTTCTTTTTACCTGAGTATAATTGAAGTGGTCGGGTCAAAATAGTGCCAAGCAACATTTTTAAAGAAACTTAACTGTAGCTGCTTTATGTTTGATATTATGTGGGGCTATCAGGTGAAGCTCTGTATAGAGTTCGTAGTCATATTTTAGTAGGATTTGTATCAAAGACTGATAGTCTCGCATAATATCCATCATATAGCAGCTACAGTTACGTTTTGTTAAAAATGTTGCTTGGCACTATTTTGCCCCGACCCCTTCAATTGTATGTGCTTTTTTTCTGAGCGATATCAAAATAGCACGCGGAGTGGTATCAAGGGCATACATAGGAAATATTTGGGGGGAGGCTCTGAGAACCGGGGCAATTTGGGAGGTGTGGAATACTAACAACCCAGAACTTGGAATATTTATCCAACTAAAACAGAATTAAACCAACAAAAAACATGATGTTTATCTTATTAAATTTATTTTTGAGGTTTTCATGACACATTTTTACGGATTAAATCAAAATTTCGGGAAGGGGCCGCAGTCTCCTCAGCCTCCCCTCCCTTATAGAAGCTCATGAGTGGTATAGCTCTTGTTCTGAAGAAAAGAAGTAATTTTAAAGAATTTATTTGGCAGCCGTCATAAGTTGCCAAATTCAACCGGCGGCATTAACATCATATTTCCATGCAAGGATTATATTGAAAAAAGATTCCAGACTCGCCTTAGGATCAGAAATACATGGATAACTCATTCATTCCTGGCGACCCGAGACGACCAACCACTTTGGATGAAATGCAATAAATGATTCGCCGTACACCACCGTCTGGTTGACTGCAGAATTTACTAACAACCAAAATCTTAGGGCAAATTTTTACAAATTAAAGAGTATCAAAATCAAGAATGAAAAATCATAATAACCTTTTAACATTTTTTTTTTTTATCACCACTCTGATCACTCCCTGATGGGCGTGTACTAAAAGTAATTTGTTTACTAATGCTTGTCGCTATTATTGAATACTAAAAGGTTCCTCCATCCTAATGGGAAACCAATACTAACAAGGGGAGTACACAGCGATGGGGTCACCGATTTGGACCAATTTTTTTCTGGTGATTCTACATCGAAAAATAGTCGACACCTGTCCGAGCGTTCCGTCCAATGCGCCTTGGGAGCCGAGAAATAAAATAAAATAGGTTGAAAGTGCTTTATTTTTTATATCGCGTTTAGAAAATGATATCGACATGATTATTTCACCAATTCTTTAGAGTATATTAAAAGAAAAATATAATCGTTAAACAATAATTTATATTTCATCAAATATATTCAAAAATATGGTTACGTTTTCAAGTAAACTAGTATTATACATTTTTGTACACCAAAAATAATAGCAGATTTAAAATCAGCACCCCATGAAACCCTAATATAGTGAATATCATTGAAAACAAAAAATAATGATTTTTCCCAGTCTAGAAGAGACTAACAATTTGTAAGCGAAAAAGTAATGTGACGTTTTGGAATTCAATAGCTCCCCTTGAGATAATCCGATTTTTACGTCATTGAAATCTTTCGAAAGAAAAAAGACTCCTTTTTCTAACCATATAAATGACTATTGTATTATCTCAAAAGGTACTTGCGAAAAATGGTTCTCAAAATAAAAATAAAATGTAAACTTTTTTGCATATAACGTCAATTCCAGAACACGTAGAAACACCCCGATTGGAAGGAAATGTGTCACATTATGTATGGCCTTTATCGACCCTCCAAGTTTGGCTTGAATCGGGTAAATATTCTTTGAAATATGGCCGGATTCTTGAATCTTTAACAAAATTTTAAGGGTCCCCCCTGAGCGAAATTTAAAATAGTTTTTTTTTATTTTTGTAATAATCCTAAAATTTGAATTTAGGGGTTTTTCAATGCGCTAAAAAGGAATCTGACATCCGTCAGAGTGACATCCGTGAAGTTAAATACTTACTAGGGACAATATTTTGTCAACCGTTCTTTTAGCTCCATTCATGGTAAGTTCTCTTGAAATATGTGTAAAATAATTCCATAAATATAAAAATGTCTAATGAAGGTATTCGCTACTCTTTTATGTATAAATTTTAACTATTAGGATTGTAGTTTTTTTTTTTATTAGCATTGATCAGTTTCCTTATAGTGTAAGATAGACAAAAAACAACATGTGATATGCTCAAGTAATTATCAAATACAAAAAGACTAAGGATGAAAATTAAATCTGAGGCGTCGACTTTTAAAACAGGATATATCTAAATCGTACAACTTTTCAGGGGACACAAAAATCATCTAAGCTAGTATAATTTTTGTAGGAAATTAATATTAACAAGGTCACACTAACATTGATTTCCTTGTTTTATTGAGATTTATTGGATTTCCAACAAAAAAAGTTTTTCTGTGTAAAAAAAAAGGGTTTTTTGAAATTATTTTGATGAAAAAGAGGATTTAATACATTTTTTAAGTTTGTCTCATATATAACATTGACACAATTATTAAAATAAATTCAGTTTCAAAATTATTTCCTTAATAGAAGACACAAAATCTTTAATAGCTGAGGCGGTAATCTGGTAGAGGTGGTAATCCACTACTGTCAGTTTCCTGTGATTTGAGATTCTAATCTATTCCATTTCTTCGAGATGTACGTAACCGCGCTAAGATGACGCAGTTCCTGCGAGTCGGACTTTTTTGTAGAGCATTTAGTAAGCTTTCTAATGGTAACCTTCCGCTCACCAAATTCTCAACCGTTTTCGAGATATTAAGGAAAGTATACAAAGTTCCTAAAACTTTTCATGTCTGTTAATAAAATATTTTATTCTAATTCTTCCTTATCTCCAAACGTAACCAAACTTTCAACATATTTGTTTTGATGAAATTCGAACATGCAGAAAATGTTTCAACTGAATCCCATGATTTTAAGTACCCAAACCCAAAAACGTTATTCAACAAATATGTTTCCAATTTTCTCGAAAACGGTTAAAGGTATCGCCTTAAAAATGGTTTCATTCGGTTTCCTAGGCCAAGATGCCCATAAAACGAGTACTTGGAAGCATATGAAGTAAGCGGAACGATTTTTTTCGCGCGAAATTCGTTCCAAAAACCATGTTCCGGTGGGCGGATTCTGCTGATTAACGAACTTGACCTTTTAAATTAGACGAAAGGTTTTTGTGCCAAATTTCATCAAAATCGGACCATTATTGAGGCCAGGAAAGCGCAAAAAGACATATATATATATATATATATATATATATATATATATATATATATATATATATATTTATATATATATGAACCACAAATTTAAACCACCGTTATTTTCGGTCTCTAGGGGTTCTGAAACGCAAAATTTTCTAGTCGGCACTTCCGGATTGTTTCATGAGGTCAACCTTATAAGCGGGGTTCCCCCTATGAAGGGATGGAGGAACCGCGCTAAGAAAACTCATGTACTTCTCCCGCAAATATCATTAGAAAGCTGCAGTAAAAATTTTGAATAAATTGAAAATTGAAGACTCTAGCATATCGTCCGATTTGAAAAAAATAATGACAAAATCGATTCTAGATGCACTGAAAAGAAAGTACATTTTTAGCGCGGTTCCTCCCTACCTCCATAGGGAGAACCCGCTTATGAGATTGACCTCACGACGCAATCCAGAAGTGCCGACTAGAAACTTTCTCGTTTCAGGCTCCATAGATCACGAAAACATAGGCGGTTAAAATTTGTGTATATATATATATATATATATATATATATATATATATATATATATATATATATACACAAATTTGCCCACTGGAAGATAGGTGCCCACTGGAAGATAGTTTTGGGGGCGAAATGCGCGCAAAAAAAATCGTAACATTACGTTTTTGAGTTCATATGCTTGCAGGTACTTGTTGAATAGGTTTATTAACATAGGAAAACGAATGAAACCATTTTTAAGGCGATATCTGTAACCGTTTTTGAAAAAAGTGGAATCAATGTTTTCGTAACTCATTATTTTTTGTGGGTACTTAGAATCGAGGGATTCAATTGAAATATTTTCTAAATCTTGGAAATTAATCCCAACTAAGGTGTTTAAATTTTTGTTATATTTGGAGTTAAGGAAGTATGCGAAAAAAAATATTTTTTTAATAGACATGATAAGTTTTCGGATCTTTATACATTTTTCGTAAACATCTCGATAACGGTTGGAAAAGGAAGGTGACCATTCGAATGCTTACTAAATTCTCTACAAAAAAGGTTCTGAAGCAATATTCGATGGGGCTACGTTATTCAGAGATATAAGCGCTTAAAACTTAAGGAGTGTTTGTTTTGTTGTTTGTTGTTTGGGTTTTCGTCTTTGTTTATCTCACTTTTTAATTGGTTGTTTTAAATTGCATTTATCAGTGAAATTAGTAATTTAGTAAAATAATCTAAGAAACGGTGAAAGGTATAGGTAATAAGTTTGGAGTGGCTGTGGCAATCATGATGCAGTGGCTAATCATGATGGCGTATGCATAGTTTGTTTTGAATTCTCCTATCTATATAACCTTCCTCTTAGCCTACAAATGAAGTTATCGTTATTTCTTATTTTTTATAAATATTTTACCCTCGAGAGAAAGGAATTTTATTTGCCATGAAGCACATATTTACTGTTGATTATAACAGTAAAATGAATTTGCTAGTAAAACAAAAGAAACTTAAATTGAAAATGAATTTTTGGTTCGAAATAGAGCCTTCTGTGCAGTAGTCGAAAAGTGAGTTTGTTTTCAGTAAATAATTATATTGACTTATTCTGCCTTCATCAGGAATGAGGGTTAAGAATTATCCGTATTATTCAGTGTAAGTTGGCTACTGTCAGTTTCCTGTTATTTGTGATGCCTAATCTATTCCATTTCTTCGAGATGTAGGGAACCGCGCTAAGACGAAGCAGTTCCTGCGATTCGGACTTTTTTCTTTTTAATATGTTTTCACAATTTATTTTAATAACCATAAAATCAATTATTTTTAATTTTGAAATTCTTTGATGTCTTTTTTGATTAGTTAAGGAAGCATTTAAGCCTTTAAAAAAGAAATGTAAAAAAAAAAAATAATGATAATAATAATAATTAAGTATGTTAATTTCCTTGTCATTAATATAACTGGGCAGTCAATTTTATTTCATTAATTGAAATAAATGTTCTACGCTACGTTTAATGCATCCATTATCATCAGTCATCATATTTTAACTCAACTTCCAGGGAACACGTGGAAGTCAAATAAACTTTTCATTGATTGATAACATTAGTTTTTATTTTTGTAATATGATATCAATATTATTGAACGTTCTGTTTTAGAATGTAAACATAAAATATAAATCCTATAGAGAAGAAACTAGGAATTATTCAAACACCAGCATATTGTAAGGAATAAAACATTCTCTACCATGAAGCTATTTACAACTGCAATATTTTTCCACCTTAATCGACTTGAACAGCAAATAAAAATCTTGTTGTCAATCATGTAGAGCGAGTGTTTGCACAGCAATTTAGTATCCATTAAGAGCCGTTATTTGCTAATATATTTGCCTATTGAAGGGCACCATGTGAGCCTGCCTTTGGATTAATGGGAAACCGATACTAGCAAAGGCTCTCTACTCGAAACATACATTTCCTACAATGGGCGACTCTAGGCACTCTTGTCCCATTTCTCTACGACTTGGTCACACATTTTCAGTAATAGCAGGACCTTAATAATGAATTCATGTTTTATTATTTGATACTCAAAAAACTTAATGTTGTTGACCTATATCAAATAGCTCCCTGATTAATGCACAAAATGTTTGAATCGTTTGTCACCATTAGCTGAAAAAAAGTCCGACTCGCAGGAACTGCGCCATCTTAGCGTGGTTACATATCGAAGAGATGGAATAGATTAGCATCACAAATCACAGGAAACTGACAGTATCCAACTTTCACAGAAGCGGATAATTCTTAATCTGTATAAGTCAATACAATTATGCACTGAAAACGTACTTGCTCTTTGACTACTGCTGAAAAGGCTCTATTATAAACAACCAAAAATTCGTTGTCATTTTAAGTATCTTGTTTTATTAGCAAATTCGTTTTACTGTAATAACCAACTGTAAATATGTGCTTCACGGCGAATAAAATTCCACTCTGTCGAGGGTTAAATCTTTCTATAAAATAAGAAATAACGATAACTTCAGTTGGAGGCTACGAGGAAGGTTATAAGACAGGAGAATTCAAAACAAACTACGTCATCATGATTAGCCACAGCCATCTTGATTACCACAGCCACTCCAGACTTATTATTATCAATACCTTTCACCGTTTCTTAGCTTATTTTACTACTATACTAATTTTACTGATAAATGCAATTTAAAACAAGAAACAACCATTTAAAAGGTGAGATAAACAAAGAGAAAAACCCATTCAAAACAACAAAAGAAACACTTTTTAAGTTTTAAGCGCTTATATCTCTGATTGACGTTGCCCCATCGAATATTGCTTCAGAACCATTTTTGTAGAGAATTTAGTAAGCATTCGAATGGTCGTTTTCCACTTAGCACGATTTCCCAACCGTTATCGAGATATTTACGAAAAATGTATGAAGATCCGAAAACTTTTCATGTCTATTAATAAAATAATTTTTTTTCGCATACTTCCTTAACTCCAAATATAACCAAAATTTAAACATCTTAGTTGGGATTAATTTCCAAGTTGCAGAAAATATTTCAATTGAATCCCGCGATTTTAAGTACTCACAAATATATAATGACTTACAAAAACATTGATTCCACTTTTCTCAGGAACGGTTACAGATATCGCCTTAAAAATGGTTTCATTCGTTTTCTTATGTCAAGAAACGTATAAAACAAGTACCTGCAAGCATATAAACTCAAAAACGTAAGCGTTACGATTTTTTTGCGCGAATTTCGCCCCAAACATTATCTTTTAGTGGGCGGATTCTGCTGGTTAACGAACTTGACCTTTCAAATTAGACGACAGATTTTTATACTAAATTTCGTTAAAATCGGACCATTTTTGAGCTTACTAGAGCGCGAACAGACAAGCGTATATATAAATATATACATACATATATATATATATATATATATATATATATATATATATATATATATATATATATATATATATATAAATTTGGGCCACCTATATTTTCGTGATCCATAGGGTCTGAAACGTGAAAGTTTCTAGTCGGCACTTCCGGATTGCGTCATGAGGTCAACCTCATAAGCGGGTTCTCCCTATGGAGATAGGGAGTAACCGCGCTAAAATGAACCAGGTCACTTCTGAATTAAGAATGTATATAGCTTATTCTTGTAAAATTCCCAAGAAATTGCACGACATCTTGAAATAAAGGCGGCATTTTAGGCACCACAATGCAGCACTGTAAGTGGCAAAAATGAAATCTAAGCGAATATAATTGACTCCGCCTTAATGTAACAAACAAATAAATAAAATAAAACAAATTAAAAACGGACAAAAAAAAAAAAAAAATGAAATCCACACTTTCGCATTTCAAACGGCGATTTCTACAGTGGCATGGCTCTACCGAAAATTGTATACGAATTGTTTTGTTGGACATTTTGTTAGCTTTCGAATGGTTACGTTTTGCTTAACGTGATTTGAAAACCTTTTTGAAATATTTAATGAAATCTAAAAACTGCTCTTGTTTTTTTTTCTATTACTTTCTCAACTGCAAACGTAACCAATATTTGTATATTGCTGATTGTATGCATGTCAAATTCTTTTAAAAGTATTCAATTCAATTCGACATTCACTCAACCAAATCCAATAAGTAGATTCTGCTTATAAAAGAAGTTGATCTTTCGATTGAAAAAAATTTTCTTGTACCAACTGTCATCAATATCGAACCATTTTCGAAGCTACAACAGGTAACTAGTAAAATATCTTTTGTTATTCTAGTGGCCTTTTTTCTAGGCCATCAGCGCCGGGCTATTTAAAGGTTTCCACCGTTCCTAAACATCTATGATACAGCTGCAAGCATGTTTTCAACGTGCCTTGAAGTAAAAAAAAAACTCAATCTACAGCAAGCGGGACTCGATTTTACATCTCTTGTAACAGACTCAAAGTGTGGGCATCCGGGACACATGTCCTTCTTAACGTGGCATTTGCTTCACGCCACCTCTGTATTAAGTCGTTACGCCGACGGCCTAATGCGGTTTGCCGAGCCGGAAAATATAATAAAATTCAATATTAAATACCAACGATTTGTAGAAGAGGTAATGAGTATGTTTCCGCTTTGTTTTGCCAGCATAAAGCTGATGCCTTTTCTTTTGTTTTTGAAAGAAATACATCACCCCTAGTGGGAATCAAAAACAGAAAAAAAAAATCAGTCCTGTAACAGGCCACGAGGGCCCTGAGGGGCAGATACTATAGAGGTATCTGATTCATGACCATACGGAACACTAGGGAGACAGTGTGGTCAGTACTATTCTCCGGCTGCCTGATTTTCCCCTTGGCTGCTTCGACTGCTGGAGTCATTATCACCCAAGGTACCCATTATTAATTAAATTAATTTAAGGGGTGTGGTTGGCCTAGGGACGGCCAGGGAGGCCGAATTAAACCCATGAACGAAGACACTAGAAGAAAAAATCTTTAGTGCTTGCTCGGGATTTGAACTCAGGTCCTTCAACTTATTAGTTCAGTGAGCTAACCTCGCCCCTGGGAATCGAACACAGAGAATATTATATTCATCGATGGAAAGATGTGACCTTTATGTGCACTGCGTCACTAGAAATGTCATTCTAATACATTAGATGAATTGATGAATAGGGTAAAATTTGTAGAGGAATATTCTGAGGAAGTTAAATATGTATGAACTGTTTGTATGTCGTAGCGTCGAGCGTAGCAAGTAAATTCCGGTCAGGTTTGTGTTTGTTTTGGAAGCATGTTTACACAAGTCCCCTGAAAAGCATACACTACTATTTCGCCTGTATCCAGGAAATATGACATATATATCACACTGCTACTAAAACGAATAGTTATTTTGGCTTCCCTGGCTGATTACTTGCCAGAAATTTAAAATATAGGGTCGTGGCCTATTGGTGCTTTGTAAATTGACGTATACAACAGTAAACTAACGACAACAATAAATTTAAAATGTTATTCCCTATATTTACATCTGGCGCTTTGCTTTTAGCGCGATTCCTCCCTCCCTCCATAGGAAGGAGCCCCATTTCAGTGACATTGAGCGTAAAGTCGCGTCCCATTGCTCGGCTCAAAAAGGGTTAATCTATTAACTGAATTATGAAATATTTCATATTTCAATAAATATTTCGGACAACGAAATATTTATCTTCATGAACATCTTTGTGTTTGTCCTATTATCATAAAAATTTATGATTAATAAAGAGACGATGCGAAACAAGATAAAGTTAACATATCCAGGCTCAACATCAATAATTCCGACTCGCTGGAACGACGTCATCTTAGCGAGTTTTTGTTCTTTCGTGAAATATATAAAAAGAAATCTCGAGGAGGAGGTTTTCAGGCGCCACAACAGGAAACTGAAAGTATCCTAAGCGGATATTGCTCCATCCTCTTTCTCAACATTGTTGTCTCAACTCTGCTCTGAAACACTGTAACCAATATATCACACAAAACTACAACGGGCCTATGACGTTGACCTCATGACGCAATCCCGTAGTGCTTACTAGAATTTTTCACCTTTTAGAACCCATACATCAGGAAAATAACGGTAGTTCAAATTTGCATATTTATAAAATATATCTGCGATACAAAGTATCGAATGTGAAAAGTGGTTTGTTACCTTATTTATTATATGACTTATATATTAAATGACTTATATTTTAATTGACTTATATATTAAATGACTTATCTTATTATATATTTTAATTAGACCTAAGGCACATTTGTCAGTTTGAATTTCTGTAATTGATCATTATTTTTCTTGAATTTTCGAGAGTTTGCCACAACTTACCTCATTCCAACAGCAATCAGTTTACATTGAATACGTAAAATGCATTTTTTTCACATTCTATACTTTGCATTCGTTATTGTGGGTTCTAAAACATAACATTTTTCTAGTTGAAAGTCTTAGGGGAACAAGTTATAACGATTCTACGATTTTAAATGCTATTGTTTCAAGAGTCATTACCACCAAGCACTGACTGTATTTTAAATGCTATTGTTTCAAGAGTCATTACCACCAAGCACTGACTGTATTTTAAATGCTATTGTTTCAATAGTCATTATCACCAAGCACTGACTGAATTGTCAAGTTTTAATAAGAAATATTTACAAACTATTAGCAGACAAGATTGAAGTTTGTCTGGAAAAAATCTAACTTATCAACTTGTCAACTTATTGTTGTGGAAGTTTGAACTGAGTTGTTATAAGTCTAGTTTGCATGTAAGGTGGGATTCCTACGTCCAAACTCAAGAACACTCAAGTAACTCAGTTTAACTTCTACAGATACGCCAAACCAAATTCAACTTTTTCAAATAAGATTTAATGTTTACATATCAAAATTCACCCTGAAATTTAATATGCAATTGAAAAGGTTGAACTTTACTTGGAATTGCTATATATTGTGAAACCAATTGACACACCCATTAGCCTTCCAAGAGCTCATTAAAACTTGAGCAATTTGTTTGGGCCCTGAAATAAATTGAGAATTTCATTCTACTGTCTACAGAGCGCAAATCTGTCTTCACTCTCACAAATGAGAAAGTGCCCTTTACAAATCCAGACGACTGATTTCTATATAATATTTTCTTGGCATGATATTTTTGACATTTCAACTTTTGAATCAACCTTTCCTACATACGAGATGCTTTCGCCTTTAAACATTTGACCTTTGATATTTGAATTCCCATTCATCCAAAATGGACATGTAGAATGAACATGGAATAAATCATTGACATTTGTTTTTAAAATATTCATTAATGTAGTACTTTATAACATTGACAGATAAATCATAAAATAATTGAAGGTACATGAATATAGGCAAATAAATTTCCGATGATAACACATTACTTCGAAACGACTACATTACGTAAATGTGAAAATAAGTAGGTAGCATGCTTATTTGGATATAAGTAATTTTCTTGATAAACTATCGTTGGATCTACATTTAAATCATAGCTGCAGAAAAGAGCATTTTTCTATTAAGTATGTAAATCAAAAACTAAACGAGGATTTTCTAATTAGAAAAATATTTCAATACAGAAACATTCCATAAACAAAATATACTCACAAAAATAGAGAAATAAGGAAAATAAAATTAAGCAAGTATCACAAATCAAAATAACTCACATAAAAAATCCTCTTGCAATAAGGATTCAGTATTACCAAAAATTGTTTTTATTACATTTCTAAAGGCAATAGGGGTACGAATGGAACCGCGCTAACATGATACAGTACCTCGGAGACGGGTGTTTAAATATATTGGGTTATCTCATTGCAGCTTCAGCATGAATGAAATGAGAACACACGGTAGAGGAGGAAGAGAGCCAAGGAAAAAAATGTAAAGAAAAAACCACAGCTGCAGAGCGAACGTAAGCGAGTCTGTACGAAGCAGATGTAACGGGGTGTCGGATGACTGTGAAGACCTTCTATAGATCACGTGTCCTCCAACGGTTTACAGCCCATTGTTGAGGCGAATCGTAGTATTCTGGATGCTATGGACCTGATGTATGCTCATTTTTCTTACGTAACTTATTTATATCTTTAGAAATTCCGTAACGTAGTAGCTCCACAAGTTGCACTTCCCTCAGCAAGGTGTTTAGTTTATGCCGTATTGGAGAAGAATGTGCTTAAAACATGACATATAATTATATTATAAATAAGTAAAACCATATTTTTTCCGGTCCTTCAACTGTTGAGGTCATTAGCAACCGGCAAAATTATTTTTGTAATTATATGTCATGTTTTAAGCACATTCTTCTCCAATACGGCATAAACTAAACACCTTGCTGAGGGAAGTGCAACTTGTGGAGCTACTACGTTACGGAATTGAACATATTATGTTCAATAAACAGCTGACTCAATTATCATTACTTCTTGTTCTGGATTAAACCCCGCCATTTAATAGACTGATTTTGAGTTTATGTTTACATCAAGTGTTACTCACAAGTTATTTATTTATTTTTTTTTATTTAAACAATATCAGTACATAAAATACATGTTTAATTATTAGTGCACCTACAGATCACTTCACTAATATGGTAATCTATAATTCTTGATTTAAAAGAAAACAAATATACTTATTTATACGGGAGATTATATAGATATGTTATCCCGTCCACTGGAGTGTGTATCACTCTGTTAATTAACAAGTTAAACATGATCTAATTATCTTAACATTCGAAGGACCGGAAAAAATATAATTTTGCTCATTTCTATGTTTAACGAACAGCTTCCTTAATTATTAATATTTCTTTATCTAAACCCCAGCATCTAATTGCTCGATTTTGATTTTTTGTTTAGGTCCGTGTTACTCACAAGTAGATCATGATATCTACCGAGTTTCCTTCCACGGAAGTCAAACGGAAGGCCGGGTTGGGCCTCAAATACTCTTTCATAAAAAATGCTTTTGGGAAAGAGCTTTTATTAATTCTTACTTTTTGAATTCATATTCCAGGTCGAATAAGATATTTATGAATATTGAATGTGCATTAGCCTAAAAATAATTTTAATGCTGATTTCACAAATGTAATGAAACAATGAAAAAACAAAAAAATATTTGGTTTTAGCATAAATATGCTTTAGCGATGATTAAACTGAAAAAAAGTTACAAAAAAGTGTCCGCTGGTGTTCGCGCATTCGGGATAGCCATGTACGAAAAAGAAGACTGTATGTTATACAGTACATTACATAGGTTTGTCGATCAGAACTAAAGCATATTTATGTACCTGAATTTGAGCAGAAGGCTCTAAACGAAATTAATTTTTTGTCAATGATCTATAAGTAAAGGTATTTAATAAGTTAGTCAGTAAAAAAAAAAAAAAAATCTATGAAATTTTCATATTCAACAAGTATAATTGCAATCAAAGTTGTAACTTTTTACTAACTTTTATAATAACCCTCATTAAATACCCAGAATTACTTATTTCTTTTTTTAAAAAGATAGACAACCACTTTTTTTGAAGTTTTGAGAGAGTTTTTCACGTTTTCAATTACTTTTCTATTCTCGAAATGAATTTCACGGCGCAATTTCCTCTCCTTAATTAAAAATATGAATAATTATTTCTTAATTTATTTTATTTATTTATGTTCCCTATTGTTTCCCGTCCTGGATTTGTTCTTAGATATCTTTCAAGTGTGTCCCAATTTTATGTAATATAATACATATATATATATATATATATATATATATATATATATATATATATATATATATAGTTTGTGTTTGTGCCTTTGATTGAAACATATGCTTCACATAAAACAGAATATAATATATTCTGTTTTATCGTTGTGTACGATTTTTTCGTGCCATGCACAGTTAGTATCGGCGTTGTTTAGAAGTTGGTTATAGAATTGAAGATAATATTATTATATGTTGTAGTCCTAAGTTGAAAACTAAGATGTTCTAGGTAGTTGGTAACAGGTTATTAAGTCTTCAATAGTTTTGTATTTTATATTACATATACTTCATGAAATGCTTTATATCTAATATAGTGGCTCAAAATGTAATATAAAATAAAAAACTATTCAAGACTTAATAACCTGTTACCAACTACCTATATTATTATCTTCAATTCTATAACCAACTTCTAATTTACATTGATTTTTTTAAAATTAAGTTTTAGTATACTGTTATTTTTTTTATTTTTAATCTGCTAGTGGACCCGTGCGAAGCATTCTCACTGTATTCTACTCAAATCTCACTTAATTGAAGTACAAACCGTACAGTTAGAGTGCCGTGTAGTTGGTGCGTCATTGATGTATGTTTGGGTTCAAGTAAGGAATTGATGTATATATAAATTTTAGGTTAAGCTATGACTCAAAAATAAATGTAAAGCAATAATTGTGGACTCATTTATGAAAACTGATGAAGTATTAAGGAAGTTATTGCCGACAAAAAAAAAACAAGAAGTCCGACTCGCAGGAAGTGCGTCATCTTAGCGCGGTTACATCTCGAAGAAATGGAATAGATTAGCATCAGAAATCACAGGAAACTGACAGTAGTCAACGTACACAGAAACGGATAATTCTTAATCTGTATAAGTCAATACAATTATGTACTGAAAACGTACTTACTCTTTGGCTACTGCTGAGAAGGCTCTATTCTAAAGAACCAAAAATTCCTTGTCATTTTAAGTATTTTGTTTTACTAGCAAATTCGTTTTACTGTTATAATCAACTGTAAATATGTGCTTCGTGCCGAATTAAATTCCATTCTGTCGAGGGTTAAATCTTTCTATAAAATAAGAAATAACGGTGACTTCAGTTTGAAGCTATGAAAAAGGTTATATACATGGAGAATTCAAAACAACCTACGTCATCATGATTAGCCACTGCCATCATGATTACTACAGCCACTCCAAACTTATTATAAATAACTTTCACCGTTTCTTAGCTTATTTTACTACAATACTAATTTTACTGATAAATGCAATTTATAACTAGAGACAACCAATTAAAAAGTGACATAAAGAAAGAGAAAAACATTTTAAAACAACAAAACAAACACTTTTTAAGTTTTAAGCGCTTATATCTCTCATTGACGTTGCCCCATCGAATATTGCTTTAGAACCTTTTTTGTAGAGAATTTAGTAAGCATTCGAATTGTCACTTTCCACTTACCACGATATCCCAACCGTTATCGAGATATTTACGAAAAATATATGAAGATCCGAAAACTTTTCATGTCTATTAATAAAATAATTTTTTTCGCATACTTCCTCATATCCAAATATAACCAAAATTTAAACATCATAGTTGGGACTAATTTCCAAGATGTAGAAAATATTTCAATTGAATCCCGCGATTCTAAGTACTCACAAAAAAATAATGACTTACAAAAATATTGATTCCACTTATCTCAGAAACGGCTAAAGATATCGCCTTCAAAATGGTTTCATTCGTTTTCTTATGTTATGAAACCTATAAAACAAGTACTTGCAAGCATATGAACTCAAACACGTAAGCGTTACGATTTTTTTGCGCGAATTTCGCCCCAAACACTATCTTCTAGTGGGCGGATTCTGCTGTTTAAAGAACTTGACCTTTCAAATAAGACGACAGATTTTTGTACCAATTTTCGTCAAAATCGGACCATTTTTGAGCTTGCTAGAGAGCGAACAGACAAGCATATATATACATATATACAAATTTTAGCCACCTATATTTTCGTGATCTATAGGGTCTGAAACGTGAAAGTTTCTAGTCGGCACTTCCGGATTGCGTCATGAGGTAGACCTCATAAGCGGGTTCTCCCTATGGAGATAGGGAGTAACCGCGCTAAAAAAACTTGAGAAATAATATATATGATATTTAATTAACCTTCCCAAACAACAACATAATTTTAACAAAACTCTAACAATGCAAGATATATACCAATCTCTTATAATTCTGTGTTTTGTATGTTTTTATGAATGAGAATATACCATCCAAGGATTGTGAAATGCTCAAACTTGGTTCATACTCTACGAGGCAGTTGTCTCTGCTGTTCTGCGGAGGTCAAACAATCTCACGGTCAATAAACCGAGTTTAGAACATTGCCTTTACAACTACTGCTGCCAACATTTCTACTCTCCTTTACTGAATAATAAAATTATCCATAATTTTAAGTTGACACGGGCACTAATCTATCGAGCAAATTGTCCATTCTGTTGTTTTTTTTTTCCTTTAAGAATTTTAGTAAATTCATGTTAGATGCGTCGACTACTTAGGCCATTAGTACCGATTTCGATAGTAGCAGTAAAATATGAAGAAGTAATATCCAAGCTTTGTATTAAATAGAACATACATGTGTACATATTTAAATTCCTTTTTCTGTTTTACTAAAATAAAGTCTGTCAGGCAGAAGCTGATTAGCTTTAGACATTCCTTGACAACGTGGTTAGTTTACGATGCATTCTATAATAAATTTAAAACAAATAAACATAAATAAATGCAGGAGTGTAAGGACAGCCTAAGCACCCTGGGTGCTCAGAAGAGTGTCAAGCTAGAGTGGGTTCCGGGATACTGAGGCATCCAGGGAAATGAAAATGCGGATGAGCTGGCTAACATTGGGACATCTGAAGTATGAATCTTTTATATCTTTAGACAGAAAACAGGAAAACCCCATTGACATTCTAAAAATGCATGGATAAACTGTAATGCATGGAAAAAATATATTTGCAACCTACAGCTAACTCAATTATTAAATTTTCTTCTGTAGTAAACTCCAACTACTATTGGATTTTGATTTTTCTACAATACACACTCCAAATTAATCACATTTACTGAGTTTCGTTGAAAGGAACGAAATATACATACGAAAAGATAACAACCCTAATAATAATTAGAAAGAACGCTTAATAAAAGGAAATGAATATACAGGTTACATATCATTACTGCTATACTAGTTTCATACATTTACATGTCTCACAGCACACTGGGGAAAAAGAATATATATATATATATATATATATATATATATATATATATATATATCCCATGAGGGCCCAAGAGCATGTACAGTAAAGATTTCTGATTCTTGGCCATACGGCACACTAGGGCGATATTGTTGTCAGAACTATGCTCCGGCCGACTATACTCTTTGCAAGTACCCACTCAATTGATTAACCCTGGAACACTGACCGTAATTCATCCTATTCTATTACTAACCTGTGTATCAATTTGACGTATACGCAGGAAAATGACTCAGAATTTGATTACCAAGGATAATGGAGAAATCTGTTGTTAAAAAAAAATGAATATTTGTCAATATTTAATACATAAAAATACAAATTGAAAACATAAAACATAGAACAACAAAAAAATATGGACCATTTCCGGGGTATGGAGTACTAACATTTGGAACTTGAAATAGTTTTAACCAACTAAAACGCTTACACCTAAAATAAAATATTTTTCATGAACTAAGTAATCTTATTTTATTTATTTTTAAAGGTTTTATGACAGATTTTTACCGATCAAAAATATTGGGGGGGGGGGGGGTGAAGCCCCCTCAGCCCCCCCTTATATATACGCCCATGGCCTTCCTCAAGATATAATAACTGGAATAATAATAATAATAATAATACATACTATAATATCCAAATGCCTTCTCGACATTTAAAAATAATTACTGCGTTAACAATGTGTAATTTGCAATCATTTACATAATTAATTAATGGTGTAATTATATTTTAGGTGCTCTTTATTAACTCTGTGTCAAATTGATGCAGTTTATAATGAGTCTTTATTAATACCTATACGTCAGATGCTCATATTACTAACAGTGCATGAAAATGACGTAGACAAATTTACGTGTATTACTAACCTCTACGTCAATTTGATGCACTGTCTTCTGGGAAAATCAAGGTCACGCCTATCTAATTGGTCGCTGAGAGGTAAAATCATGCTGGATGTGGGTAGGAGGAATTGCTCTAGGAATAGGTGGGGGGTAGACTGGCTCTACTCCCATTTAACGGAAGAAAATGACAATTGATTACATTCATATGCGTCAATATAACGCAGGTTAGTGTTCCAGGGTTAAAGTCTGAGTGGGCCTAGGGACATTCTTGGAATCTGAATCCAACCCTCGAACGATGACACTATAATATATCTTTAGTGCGCTCTGGAGTTTTGAACTCAGATCTTCCAGAACATTTCTCGAGTGCTCTACTACTAAGCTAACCTCAATCTCATATATGTGTGTGTATATATATATTTGTAAATATTGTTTTCCTCCTTTGTAAAGTTTTTATCACTTTTGACGCATTGCATCAAGTAACATTTTGTTATATAAGTTTGAATTATGTAAGCCTAAAAAAAGTGTTCCAGATGAGAAATTGGTGTTTGGAAAGAGGTGAGGCATACATAGGAAGCCATGCCTGGAATAAATGCATATAATTGACTGCACCTTAGGGTCTTCCTACCAGCTCAGGGCAAGTTTCAAACGAGTTTTTATTACGGTTACTGAATGTTATACTTTCACTTCAAATTAGAAAAACTGTGGAAAAATGAATTCGACTGCATAAAATGTTGTTCTTTGTTAACAATTACTAGATATTCCTGATAATTCTAGCGCTTAAAGAAATAAATGAATACACACAACAACAAAAAATAACAGAACATGTAAAAAAATATTGAAATTAAGAGAGAGAGGATGTTGTGGATTTTATTTGATTATATATATATATATATATATATATATATATATATATATATATATATATATATATATAATATTTTTATGTGTTTTAGGCATAAAACTGTTTTAAACTATAAATAATTCATTGGATGATAACTGAATGGAAACTCTCTTTCTTCACGGGCGATAGTCTGGAGGTGGTAATTTTTAAACTAGAACAAAAAAAAAAAAAAAAAAAAAAAATTATTTAGAAAGAAGAAAGTTAAATCTAGTAAAGTACGTAGAATTTTCAATAAATATTAATTTTTTCGCCAATGGTGAACAATTATACATTTTCTATTAATTTAATTTAAATTTTAACGTACGTTAATTATTAACTATAAATTTTAGGACGGGTTATCTATAGGTTACCACCCTTTTCTAGCGAGGATAGGGGTGATGCCTTTTCTTTTTTTCGAACGAAAAGCCACCACCCCTAGTGGGAATCGAACCCACGACCTCAGTTAAAATTTTAAATTGATCGGGCAAAAAATGGAGACGCCAGAGTATCGCGTCGATTAAAAAATGGATTTTAGTTTTAACATGTATTGTAGGAGGAGGAGGAGGAAAAACTTTATTGTACAAAAAGTTTGGTTGCCCAACTAAATTGGGTTGCTCCGTACACAACATGTTGATCAACCTAGTAGGTATTTTAAATTCAAAAAAATAAATAAATAACTAAAAATAAAAACATTATATGAATTAAGTAAATAAATGAGAATATAGTGATGATAGTATTAATAAAAATCAACAAAACGAAAAACGAGAAAAAAAAGCGATATTATATAAAATACTACTGATAAATGTACCAAAAAATTAAATAATAATTAAATTTAAAAAAAAAAAAAAAAAAAAAAAAATAGAATGTTTCAGCCATATATGTGGCTTTGAATAATAGCAAGCGAGTCTACGAGAATAGATTCTGCTATTCTTCCTAGAATGTCCTCGCTGATTCCTAAAAAAAAAACCTAATCAATTAAAAAGAGACCATTTGGAGCTTGTTCAAAAAATTATCTTCAAATCAGCATTGCTTTCACTCGGCATCGGGGCTTCACTCGGAAAATCGTATTTGTTTCCCATTTAATTTTTTTTTTCTTCGCATAAACACTCTTGGATATCATTTTTGATGAGTTAACGAAGAATTTTAGCCCATAAAAAATAGTTACAAGATGGTTTTACCACTCAAAGGGTTACTATTGCTGAGGGCTGTTTAGTAAGCCAGGTAGGTATTGAGCGTAGGGCGTGAATCATACCCTCGGTCATCAATGAGAACCACTTGAAGTACAAAAACGTTTTCTTCGAAAATTAAAAAAAAAAAATGAAAAAGTTACCGGGCACATAAGAAAGACTTGAGGGCAAAAAAGAAAGCGAACAAGCTTAAATAGAAGACTCTCTAGTTGTTCATCAATATTTATAAGCTTAACGAGAGTGTGTCGAGAGCCTATCTGCTTCGGTCTTATCTCGGCCCTGCCTTGTTATATCGCTCCCGCGTACATTAATATATCTCTCAAATTGCTACAATGCTTCTTTTAGTTCGTTTCAAAGGAATTACGTCATAAATTTCATAGATAAACATGACAGCTAGCCCTCGTTCATAGAATAATAATTCATTGGGTGCTGTAATATTTATACTCCCATTTATAAAATAAATTTATCCAGTTATCTGTAAATTATGATTATTACAACATGTTCTAAGAAAGTGTATAAATATTCAAAAACTACCTGTGTCCGTGATTTTCGGAATAGTGACTTTGGGCAGCAACTTTTTAGCACTTTCCTCCGAAGGAAAGTAGCTATTGAGATTGGACTCATGACGGAATTTTTGAAAAATTTCTTCAAATCTTTATCGATCCTACCTAGTAGACACCGAAAATGACCCCCGTTAAAATTTATATATATCTATATATATATATATATATATATATATATATATATATATATATATATATATATATATATGTGTCTGGTAACCCGATAGCGGCCAGAGTTTTTGTTTTTTCGTCACGAAACTTGGTATATAGCATTCAATTAGCAAACGATTGAACGAGTTCGTTAACCACCAAAATCGGTCCACCGGAAGGGGGGGTTTACCAGGAACACAAAACACTATTTTCACCATTTCAGCCGTAATATTTGTTATATTTCAACGAAACTTGGTATTCGTACTGGTAATGTAGAGAGAAAAGTGAGCTATAAAAAGAAACCAAATCGGTTCATAAGGAGGGGGGGTTAACTCCGGACCGACAATACCAATTCGCCACTACCAGCCGTGATTTTAGGTATATTTCGACGAAACTCGGTATTCATAGTGGTAATCTACAGGTAAATATGTGTTGTAAAAATAAACTAAATCGGTTCATTAGGAGGGGGGGTTTACTCCGGACCTAAATTACTAATATACTCATACTGGTCGTAATTTCTGCTGTATTGTAACGAAACGCGGTATACGTCGTGGGTAACTCACGAGAAAGAAGTGTTGTAAAAATGAGCTGAATCGGTCAATCGGAAAGGGGGGTTTACTTTGTAATATATTTCAATAGAAAAACCAGCCAGACATAGGTTCACAAAGGCGCCGCAAGGAGCGCTAGAGGGACTGTATCCGGTTCCTGCGTTAGATCAAAATACAATAATATGAGGATTTTGTATTTATTACGTAGTGTAGTAGGTACCATGTGTAAACATAACTCTGGAAGCAAATTAATAATTTATCAGTTACTCATTACAAAAAAGAGAACTATTCATGTTTTTATTTTATTTATGTAGGATATTTTAAGGAAATTGTTCTGGAAAGCAGTCTACACTACCCAAATTCTGAGGAAAGTGCTTAGTTATGCAGCTCCTGCGTGACGGACTTTGATATATCTTTTGGTTAGTTTTTATTAAAAACACCGTCGTTTGGTTATTTAGAGAGAAAAAAAAAAAACGTATATCCATCAGGGATCGAAGCATACAGGATGCTGGGATTGGTAACACGTTACATAGCCACATACTAAAGCTGACAACTTTCATCTCTGAAGGTATAGAAGAAAAAATAGATAGATATGGATAGTTTATCAAATGTTCGATGTAATTCGCATAACTTCTTTATTTATGAACTGATTGACATAATACAAACACTAAGTGTTAAGTGAAGCTTATCACAATATATTAAACAATCATTGTTTTGGATGCTATTGCGTTGATAAAGACCTCCAATTATGTTTTTTCATATATATTTTACATGTACAGACAGCGATCCGTTACAATTTCATTATACGTATCGATTTATGGTAGAAGCCAATATAAACTATATAAAAAATATCAGTTCCGTAACAATGTATTAGCACCCACTGTAGATGTATCTGATTTCTGACAATACGGCACACTATGAAGGATTTTTCTTTTGTAGGTACACCTGCTATATATATTAACGGGCTTATGAGTCCAGGGAAGGTCTGGGACTCCAAATCCAACCTTCAAAGGACCTTCAAAATTTTAGTCAAGTGCTTTTTCATTGCTCCAATCTTTCCACTACTAACCATATAATCTATAATAAATTTGGTTCAGTTTCAAAATTAATTTTTAAACGAATCCTGTAGGAAAAATAGAACTGGGATAAAATATCATTATTACTGCACAGAGACAAAGATAGTTGGCATTAAAAAATACAGCCGGGAAATGGTCTTCCAATCATCAACTTAATAAATCCTAAGAAATAGTTCTTGCTCGAGTGAGGATGCGCATACTCGACTAAAAGACGACTTCTTTATGACAAGACGACATAGACCTTTACGAAATATATGCAAAGCAGAACATTTCATCAAACATTTACTCACTGACAGGTTCGTTGCAATATCAACATCGCGAATGATATGTAGGTACACCAATGCCAGAGCATATACACCTCAAGAATCTAAAAGCCTCTAGAACGTATATAATAAACCACAAGAGTATTTAAGAGAGTTCCACAATCTTTTCCCTGTCCCAAGTGGAAACAGAAAGACGCAATATCGTATACTTTTCAGGACCCAGAAGGTCTCACTAAAATAATAATTTATCACCGTGATGTGAACTGAGTAAACTACTCAATAAGCAAAACCATACCTTGCACTAAATATCTTGTCCCTTGGTAGTCAAAGGGCTGTGAAAGAGCAGATTATAATGTTAAAAAAACGCCAAGCTCAGATTTTCTTGATGCTTAAAAGTGAGTTGGGAGTTATGATAGGTGTATAATTTAACACCTAATGGCAATTTAATTAACCATAGCAAGAAACAAACAAATAAATGCAAGTACTCCCCCATCTTAAATTTAGGGAAAGGAAAATGGTGAAAAGTCTGTACTTATGTAGTGGATTTTCATCTATAAAATGCTTGTTAACTTTTCGGTTGTGGAGAATTATGCTAAGATGACAAGCCTAAACTACAGTGTGTAAAATAGGCTGCTGGTTTTAAGTGGTTTGAAAATGGCTAAAAAGCCAAAGCTTTATGTTTAATGAGAAGAAATAAATGAAATTCTGTTATTGAGCTGGTGATCATGATAACGCGTTTTTAATTATATTTTCTTTGAAAATAAGGTGAATCCTTCATCTAAAATATTACATTACTCATTTATAACTACATGCTGAATTCCTAGAACGACTAATAGACAGAGGATACTGTTCGTTGTTTAATTGCCAATAAAGCGGGACACACCATCAATTAATACATAATTAATAACCATATCTTCTTCCATAATCTATTTAATTGATATCAGCAACATATCATAGTGTCTCACGGTTTATAGATTAACTAACAGATAAACCGACTGAATTTTATTTTTCCACAGTTTTTTTTTTTTTTTTTTTTTTTTTTTTTTTTAGTTTTTATCACTTCAACTAACATTTTAATTCACCTAGCCGAATTATTCATTGCCAAATTAATTTCGTTTACCTAATTTCCTTATAATTAAACAAGAAATATTATTAATTTATGATAAAGTAAATTGACCTTGAAATAAATCAAATACTAAAATCGAATACGCTGGAATTGTATCAATACAGCTTGTTTAATATAAAATGTATTCCTAGTTTTTTACGAAAATGTTTATTATAGAAACTTTTTTTTTTGCTTTGAAAAATGTTGCTACTTTTTCTGTAATCTTGAATTTATAAAAAGTCGAAATGTCCAAAAAAAGAGACTATTGCAACTGAAATTATTATAATACACAAAAAGCGGAAATATCCGGCTTCCTCTGTTTCTAAAGTGTTGAAAGTTCTAAAGGATAACATTATCAAAAAATAGAAGGTCCCATCGAAAGCATTAAGCTTTTAAATAGTTGGAACCAAAATTATAAAGTATTTTTAAAAATGTGACAATACACATAAAAAATCGTCAATAATGGTTCAGGAGATAACTTGGAAAAGAGCAATTATTTGTGAAATTCGGGAAAGAAAATTTCAAAACGATCAATAAAATGAATTCCAATTGATAAACCGCTATACCAAATTGGAAAACATTTCCGGCATAATAAGGAAGAGTCGAAATTCCTTTTATTTGCACAGATTGGTGGAAAAGAGGGCGGGGGGGGGGTAACCCTATTTAATAATAATAAGGGTTAACTCAGAACATTTTTTCATTCATTCAAAGCAAGAAATTTAAAGGGAAATGGTTTTTACAATTCCAAGGGGATCTAAAAGAACTAAAGATTTCAAAATAAATAGTAAAAGAGAGAAACATTCTAAAAGAAATATTAAACAATGAAAATATATTGTTCCATAAAGCACCAATGAAGCGCAGAGGTAGACAACGAAACACGAAAATATGAGAAGGGGTGCAAATATAGTGGTCTGATATAAAAGCGCAAAGGATCCGCAAATAAATAATTTATTTAAGACAAGAAAAGAACAAAAACTTCATTTTACATGGCACAACTTAGTAGGCTATTATAAACGAATGTTAAGAATTCATGGTAATATGACATAAAAATCACTGAAGATGGAGAAAATATTAAAACCTGTGAACTATTTGGCCATTTTTCCTTTTATTTAATTTAGGCGTTCACCGTCCAGCTATGTCAAAATGACCGCAGATTTGCCCATACGAATAATATTGTGGTGTATCAAATAAAAAATTAAAAAAATTGCTAAAAAAAAGGTTTTTTTTAAGGAACCTTTAGAAGGTCATATTCCTGCACAGAGTGAGATAGAAATGTGTGGTTGGTGGTTTTGCACTACATTCTTTGTCTAGTTTCACCACCTGGAATATTGTCATTAACTTGCGATATACCCTGTATAGTGCGAAGAATTTCTCTGGAAAATAATTCCATTCATGCAGATTGCATTTGTAAATATGTGAATTTAATACTACATACTACTTGACCTCCCTTAGACCCATCCAACGCATTTACTTATTTTATGAAGCAAATTACTGAGTTACTGAATTTATTAAATAATTGATAATTCAAAAGAGCTAAGAAGAACGAGGAATATATTTTGAAAAAAATCTTTTTAAATTGACCATATATTCAATATAATAAATAAATATAAACTATTTTACAACCAGTTAAGGCGTAACAATTTAAGATAGACTTGTAACTTACAAGAAATGTGGAGCATAGTGGTGTATGTGAGTAGAGCTGTCATTGGCTGAGAGGATGTTGGTGAGCTTTGAGGATTGGAGGAGATGGCACAATAGGATAGCACTTAGCTATCCACGGCTTCTAGTTTGGATTGGAGGGTCTCAATGCTTCTCCTATTGGCTCCTACACCTCATATCGATCAGTTCTACACTTAGCTCTGTGTTATTCTAATCAGCTGGAACAGCTGGCTTTAGCTCCTATCTTTCATGTGTCAATCCGCCACTCGGAAATAACAACAAAGGAAGTGTTTCCGAAAAAAAAAAAAAAAAATGATTTCACCAACATTTTCTGTTTGTCCAGATTTTTTTTTTTATTTTTAGCACACTCCGTAAAGCGGTCACTTCATGTAGGTACGAAGAGGAGAACGTGGGAATGACAAATCCTTTCTTTTTTGTGCCCTCGAAGCGTAAAGCAGTCAAAGGACGATGGAGTTCTATTCAAACGGAATTTCTACCATTGGAATTCGTCCATTGATGTGAAATATCAATTCGAATCCGAATTGAAAATGTAGCCTGTAGATCCGGGACGTATTAATATTCAATTTAAAGAGACCCCACGTTCAACCGCTATGAAAATGTAATACTGATTATTTGAAGTTAAATGCTGTTAATATATCGCAGTAATACGGGAAAACACAGCTTTCACAATGGTGTATTTTTAATCTAAGTTTAACCATTATGCATTTTTATGATATTTAGAGTATTTTTCATTGCATGCCCGCATCTCCAATTTAATATCATTGTACGCCTTGAGTGTGCAGTTTAAACACGCCACTCAAATCAGTCGTCTGTGTCGTTAAATGTTGCATGAATTTTCTTTAATTACTGAATTTCTCATAAATGCTTTTGAATGATTATTAGCTAAGATATCCATGAGGAGGAAACCTACTGAGGGGGTTGTCTTCAGGACGCAATCCGGAAGTGCAGAGTAGAAACGTTTGCGTCCTAAATATCACGATAATAACGGTGGTTGAAATATAAATACACGTTTGTTTTTTTTTTCCTCTCTTACATGCTCTAATATGGTCAGATTTTGCAGAAATTTGGTACAAAAATTTTTCTTCTAAATGGAAGGGTTGATATAAACATGAAGGTGAGGTTGGGGAAGGATCGACTGATTATTAAAGAAAGTGGCAGGGGTCCTCGCTAAAATTGTTTAGAACATTAACTTATATTAGTGAGGTTTCGAACCTGTTCAGGTTCTTCACCAGGCATCTTATATTGAAGCTATAGACCCTAACAGGATCGAAACCTCACTAAAGAGTTAATGTTTTAAATAATTTTGGCGAGAATTCCTGCCACTTCCTTCCAGACAATGGGCCAAACGGAACAATGATTTTGGCGTGACATTCGAACGAAAAAAAAAAACCGTAATTCTTACGTATTCTAGTTCATATGCTTGCAGATACTCGTCTTAAGAGTTCTCTGACGTAAGAAAACGATTGAAGCCTTTAAAGCGATATCTGTAACCGTTTACGATAATCATTGAAACAACTAATTTTTCTAACTAATTTTCAGTTTAAACATTCGGAAACGATTGATTGATTCAGTTGAAAACGGTTCCAGACGTTTGTAATTCATCTATTCTAATTGTAAGATATTTCGGGGTTATGTTGGTGAGCTGCTTTCTCGACAAATATGTATGTGTAACTCTGGTTTTGTTAACACTGTGCAAGGTAAGCGGCCATGTTTCGCGTCCGTTCAAACGCCACGCTTCATGTGCTCTTTATGAATCCGTCTAAATGAGTAAAATAAACAACAGGGTTCCAGGTTTACAGCGCGCCAAATTTTCTGCAGTTGATACTGTGCTAAACAAAGGTTGATATAAGACCTCCAAACAACTAAATTCTCAAATGCTTATAACTATATCTTATAATTCTATTTAATTTTAATACATGTTTTCTATTGTGTAAATGATATTTATATAAATACTATAGAAAAGAAATGGTGTGAGGATGAAGGAGAAGGCCTTTCCGGGTAGAGCCACCTGACCTATATATTCTTCGATCGTTGAGGCTTTAGTAGGAGCGTTATCCAAGCAAATATAGCTAGTAATTATGCAGGGCTAATCGGAAAATAACATAAGCTTTAAGTGCTCAATCAGATCCACGATGCTTAATGAATGCAGTAGAAACAGTAAGTTGTTGGCGTTGTCTCCGCTGCAGGTAGAGATGTTTCAGCTGATATGCTATGTTGCTCTTTATTTCATGTCTGACGACAGTAACCGCTCACGTGTATAAATTATAAAAGGAATAAAACTATATACTTAAGACTTAGCTAAAGTTTAATCTAACAAAGAATAATTTTTACTGCATGCGGATGAACTTCTGCAGAGAATACATTAAAACCTCTCCTTGATTTATACTCGCTCTAGTTAAATTTCTGGAATCCATAAATATATCGTCGATACAAATGCAAAGTATCGAATGTGAAAAAATGCATTTTTCATTTTCAATCTTTACTAATTTCTGCTGGACTTATGTACGGCAAACTCTTGAATCATAGTTTACTCTGTGAAAGGGAATGTATTCCGCTGTCAAGAGGTCAAATCTGCCGAATATTTGACTTCCCCAAAAAAAGGTTCGAATAAAC
Source organism: Gonocerus acuteangulatus (assembly GCA_946811695.1). Lineage (NCBI taxonomy): Eukaryota > Metazoa > Arthropoda > Insecta > Hemiptera > Coreidae > Gonocerus > Gonocerus acuteangulatus. The sequence continues at coordinate 83,863,585 of OX328125.1, forward strand.
GCTTTTCCTCTCTGAAAAGTGGTGATTTTCACATTCGATACTTTGCATTTGTAACGACGATATATTTATTCATTTTGTAGAGCACCGTAATAATGGCGATGTGCTCTTTCATTATTCGCTAACAAGTAAACCAATAAGAATTATAAACAAAAATAATAAAAACAGGATTGGCAGAAAAGTTAGAAATATGACTGCAAATCCCACACCCAAAAAATGACAGGATAAAATAAAATTCAATTAATATCTTAACTGACTGTCAATCACGACGTAACTTGAACATTCCTAACGAAACGAAAGAACTCCTTGGAGATGGCAGCCCTAATATTAACAAAATTTTTCAAGAAATATGGAGATTCGAACCTCTGATTCCTTGGGCCTGTTTCAGCAATTGGGGTTGTTTCATGTTATCCCATAAGAGAACAAGTTAGTTTTCCACTTGCACATCTGGAGAATTAAATATAGTCGTTATTTATTTAGGCCAATCACTGTTATTTTTTTTTATTTATTTTTTTTTTTTTTTACGGCGCATCAACAAATCTTGGCTATTACCGCCGAATCACTGTTATTACTCGTATTATTAAAATGGTCCTCCCTACAGAGAATTAATTAATGAATATACCGTTATGTACAACGCTTGAAGTCAGTTCTTCGAATATACGCTCGGCTGCAAATCAAACATTATTGCAGTATGTACGTTCTTCCTCTGTTGACATTGGCCGGCATGAAGCTGTACAATCAACGGCCAAAAACCACCAGAATTCTGAGAACTTCTTTTACATACATCAAATGTTTTATTTATTTTTTTATTTTTATTTTTTATTGCATACAGGGTTTCCCCATTGCAAGGAATTGACCTTATATAATGTTTTTAGTCCTATGTTAGTAATATATTCATAAACATACCCCAACATAAAACTTACACATATGTTCTATTTACATACAGATACTTTGTGAAATTATAAAGTTTAACTTAAAATAAATGAAAATAATTACATCTTCTATGCATTAAATTTAAGGAGTATTTCTATACATGTACTAAATATAAAATACAATTTCTTAACCAAGAAGTGATTATTAAAAATTATTTTTAGATAGAGAAAACAGTGCAAAAATTGGATTACTTAATATTAAATGTTGGTTTTTTTTTTGTGTGCATACATCAAATGTTTATATTGAAATATATAGACATGTAAATTTTGTGTTTTGAAAGTTTGCCGGTACGTAAAATAAACAGTTTTAAGATAAATATAATTTTGTTAATTAAATGAATACATGACGTATAGGATATTAGATTTAAGGAACTCTGAATTGTTCCATGTAAAAGCTGATTCATTTAAATTAAAAGCGGATAATGAATCACTGATTGTTGGTATTTTAGTTTTAATTATATTACTTTTTTATTACATGTAAGTTTTATTTAAAATACTTTTGTAATTAGGAATCTTTATAAATTGACTGTTCATATTATTAGATTAATAGTACATTTTAAATAAAGATTTTTCTACGTGTCCAATCAAGAATTTATTATGAATATATATATATATATATATATATATATATATATATATATATATATATATGTTTAGTATATATTATAAATAAAATAGTATATACATTATTTTTATAAATCAATCAATATTTATTTGAACCTATACATATCGTATTTTTTACAAATGGTTAAGAAACAATTAACAAAATAAATTGTAAACTAAAAAGGAAAAAACTATAAAAAAATATACATTATTTAAAAGTAATGAAAACTAAATTACGACACTTTTATGTAGAAGCATGGAATACACAGAATAAAATTCATCTCTATAGGGTTGCTACGTTGAGGAAATATAGAGCATAGATCCATATTCAACAAAAACATTTTCTGGGAACCCTGGAAAAATATACTCCGAATGAAAAATATCTGTATACAACTGTGTAAATTAAGTACACACATCAGCAAAGCTATCTTTACAAAAAATATAAAAACTTTAGCTCTTAGAAATTTCTTTTATACCGTTCAGAGGCACAAAAAATTGTCGTTGGTTCGATTCCCACAATGATTATCCCTATCCTGGTTGGAAAATATTTATATTCTGTAGGTAATTCATCCTAAAATATCGTTTTTATTTGGTAAGGATGATTAAATTTAAAAATAAATAAACAGCTGACTCAATAACATACATAACAATCGTTCTCAAAATCAAGTGATTTTTGTTGCTCAAAATTCCTAGTTTTACACTTTCCTCCGAAGGAAAGTAGCTATTGAGGTTGGACTCATGACGGAATTTTTGAAAAATGTCTTCAAATCTTTATCGATCCTACCTAGTAGACACCGAAAATGACCCCCGTTAAAATTTATATATATATATATATATATATATATATATATATATATATATATATGTCTGTTAACACGATAGCGGCCAGAGTTTTTGTTTTTTCGTCATGAAACTTGGTATATAGCATTCAATTAGCAAACGATTGAACGAGTTCGTTAACCACCAAAGTCCGTCCGCCGGAAGGGGGGGGGGGGTTTACCCCGAACCCAAAACACTAATTTGACCATGTCAGCCGTAATATTTGTTTTATTTCAACGAAACTTGGTATTCGTAGTGGTAATATAGAGAGAAAAGTGAGATATAAAAATGAACTAAATCGGTTCGTTAGAAGGGGGGGGGGGGGGGGTACTCCGGACCCACAATACCAATTCGCCACTACCAGCCTTGATTTTTGGTATATTTCGACGAAACTCGGTATTCGTAGTGGTAATCTACAGGTAAATATGTGTTGTAAAAATAAATTAAATCGGTTCATTAGAAGGGGGGGGGGGGTTTACTCCGGACCCAAATTCCTAATATACTCATACCGGTCGTAATTTCTGCTGTATTGTAACGAAACGCGGTATACGTCGTGGGGAACTCATGAGAAAGAAGTGTTGTAAAAATGAGCTGAATCGGTCAATCGGAAAGCGGGGGTTTAATTTGTAATATATTTCAATAGAAAAGCCCGCCAGGCGTAGGTTCACAAAGCCGCCGCAAGGAGCGCTTTCTACCACTAGAGTGACTGTATCCTGTTCCTGCGTTAGATCAAAATACGATAATATGAGGTTTTTTGTATTTATTACGTAGTGTAATAGGTACCATGTGTAAACATAACTCTGGAAGCAAATTAATAATTGATCAGTTACTCATTACAAATTTAAAAGAGAACTATTTATGTAGGATATTTTAAGCAAATTGTTCTGGAAAGCAGTCTACACTACCCATATTCTGAGGAAAGTGCTTAGTTATGCAGCTCCTGCGTGAAGGACTTTTTATTACTTTGGATTGCTTTATATCTAATATTGAGCAAGTCGCTATGTTCGCGAGCTCTTAAAATCAATAAATTTATATCTAATATTGTTGGAAAAATTCAATTATTGTGTCCATCGATTAAACATTTACATTTTAATTCGAAATGCGGTTGAAGTTTACCCGAACTACTATGAAGTCAATTGTACTATAATATCAACTTAAAAATGTATTCCACTGAAGAACAGGTATAACACATTTTGTTTACAATATATATTTTAACATTTATGAAAAATATTTATTATTCAAATAAAAAATAGTAATTTAATATTAGAAGAGAATGGTTGCACTGAATAACGGTGTTATCTCTGAGAAAAAGGGTCAGTATTAATGTGAAGATTTATTCTATAATTAAAAATATTATTACTAATTGGTCTTTTAACTCTGATCTAGGATTTGGAGAAATATATAGAAGATCAATGACACAACAAATTAAGTTGCTTATATAATCTTTTCACAATATTTTGGAACCCTCTATAGAGGAAAATGTTAAAAATAAAAAGGTTTAGAACCAGTTGAGGACAAGAAGCTTCCAACATTAAGGCTTAGTATAGATGCCAATAAAACAATTCGAAAAATTTAGGGAAATAAAATTTAATTTCTTATGTTATACCACAAAAATTATTCTTAGCTAGCGGAAGAAATTAAATCAGAAAATAAGGAATCCATACAAAATGTCTAGAATTCTATCAAGAAAAATTCCAAGACAAATTCGGACGAAGAAAATATATAGTTCAATGCCTTTTGTTTGGAGGAAGAGGGACGATTCCGAAAGAGACGCAAGACTTCCTGCAAGATCTAGGCGTGGACCCCAACGAACTACCTATCCTCAGAGAATCAATTTTAATAGATTCCCTGGGGATAATCCACAATCACCAGCTGCTTATCACTCTTTCGAAAATCATTTCTCCAAATTTGGCCGAACTTATTAACTTATGTCTTTGCATTTGGAATATTAAAATTATTTAAAACCCACAATCAAAATTTATTTTTCCAAATTAATACAATCACCCTTGTTTAGCCAAATTAAATTAATTTTTGAAACATTGCTAAGAATGCTGTGATTATAGCACCTCTAAACATTTGGGCAGCAAACATTGTTTATTTTTAAATAAACAATTATTTCTTCTTTCATTGATTACGTAAACAAATGTAGAGCTGGAATTTGTGAAAAGCTATAGCTACTTCTGAACGAATATCAAAAAAGCAAACTACTAAGCTTAGGAGATCCAGATAAGGATTGAGAAGGCCAGAAATTCATTTAGCAACATGAGACAAGTATTGTGTAGTCGATATCTAACTTTGAGGGTGCGAAATCTCAAGTGCTACGTGATTTTGGTTCTTCTATTCGGAATGGAGGCTTGTACCTTAAACTAGCAGTGCCTTAATAAGCTAGAAGACTTTGAAATGTGGGCATTTCGAAGATTGTAGAGAATCTCATGGATATATAAAATAACGAACCAACGAGTACTCAGAACATTGTACAAAGAGAAAGAGCTAATAAATATCGTAGAAACAAGGAAACTACAGTACTATAGTCACATTAAACGTGGAGAAAGATACGAATTATTACAACTAATACTCAGAAATTGGTTAAATAATTCTACGTGTAATGGCTACAGAGAGTAGTTTGGGTGTAGTTCCAGTCAATTGGTCCAAGCAGCAGCGCCACAAATTCGAATGGAGTTAATTGTCAACCTTCGGAGCGGAGATGGCCCTGGCAATGAAAAAGTCTGACTCGCAGGAACTGCCTCATCTTAGCGCGGTTCCGTTCTTATCCCTAGTCTAATTTCGAAAGATTAAAATAGAAGCAGTTATTATTTTGTTGAGAGGAGATCGTTGACCGTTGATGATGCAAGGTAGGGATTGTCCGGGTTAGGTCACTGCTACTTAATAATACATACCCCATATGTGTATGTATGTGGGCATATATATGTACATATGTGTGCGTGTATATGCATATATATAAATATATATATATTATATATGTATATATATATATATATATATATATATATATATATGTTAGGTATATTTACATAGATATGTGCATATATTAGTGTTAAGTATGTCCTACTTGTATTTACAGCCCTGATGAAGGCTTGAAGTTCAAGCCGAAACGTCGGCACAATAAAACCATTTTTACGATAAAATGTAGTTTTATTAAGTAGCAGTGACCGAACCCTGACAGTTATATTTTGGTTCCACCAGTCTTGAAAGGTAGGATTTACAATCTTACCTGGAAGGGTCGGCAAGACTAGAAACCGTCCCGCTAGTTACAAGGTCTTGGAATCTTGGAACTCTATATTTCTAAATCAATTACTTCAATGACATCGCCTAATCAAAACTTTCATTAGAACCTTTTATGTAGAGCATTTAATAAGCTTTCTAATGGTATTCTTCCGTTTACCAAAATTCTCAACAGTTTTCGAGATATTAATGAAAGTTCCCAAAATTTATATTATTTCTAGCAACAGAAAATTGGCCTCATTTTTCATATCCTGTTATACACACAAAATTTTCGCAACATAAGAAATTACAAAAATAAAAAGCAATAAAAAACGAAGGGAAAGAGACAAAAATTACAACAAGAACGACAAAAACCCGTTCATAAGAACAAAACAGACGTATTTGAAGTTTTAAGCTCTTATTTCTCCGATTGACATAACCTAATCAAAAATAGTTTTAGAATCTTTTTTGTAGAGAATTTAGTAAGCTTTCAAATAGTTTTTATCCACTTACCACGATTTCCCAACCGTGTTCGAGATATTAATGAAAGTATACGAACTTCCCAAAACTTTTCATGTCTGTTCATAAAATATTTTATTCTAACCCTTCCTTAACTCCAAACGTAGCAAAACTTTCTACATATTAGTTTTAATGAAAGTAGAACATGCAGATAAAGTTTCAACTGAATCCCGTAATTCTAAGTACCCAAACCAAAAACGGTATTCAAAAACTATTTTTCCAATTTTCTCGAAAACGGTTAAAGCGATCGCCTTCAAAATGGTTTCATTCGTTTTCCTAGCCCAGGAATCATATAAAACGAGTACTTACAAGCTTATGAACTCAAAAACGTAAGCGTTACGATTTTTTTTGCGCGAATTTCGCCCCAAACGCCATCTTCCAGTAGGCGGATTTTGCTGGTTAACGAACTTGACCTTTCAAATTGGACGAAGGATTTTTGTACCAAATTTCATCAAAATCGGACCATTCGTCTTCTATCTAGAGAGCGAACAGACAAATATATATATATATATATATATATATATATATATATATATATATATATATATATATAAATAAATATATACATATATATATATATATATATATATATATATATATATACAAATTTGAACCACCGTTATTTTCGGTCTCTAGGGGTTCTGAAACATGAAATTTTCTAGTCGGCACTTCCGGATTGTTTCATTGTATCAACCGTATAAGCGGGGTTCCTCCCTATGGGGGAGGGAGGAACCGCGCTAAAAAGGGATTGTGATTTTCAGAGTGCTTCACTATTTCCGTAATTTATTCTGTTTTATGGAAGCCTATCGTAAGTTTCAAAGGAGATGTAACTGTGAATGCGTAAGCGCGTTTCTGGAACATGTAGTAAGCATTATGGGGCGAGCAGCTTAAATTTGTCTTGATAGATTCAAGAACAGTTTATTTTCAAATCTTTTCATAAGTTCTAAGTAATAGCTACCGATTCTTTCGCTACTATAAAGTCAATATGTTCAGAGAACTTTAACCACTATTCTCCGATATACATTACACCATATGTAATAAGGTAGCCAAGTACAAATGAGGAGCTTGGTATCAAAGTTGGACAACTCCATTTTTTTCAGTTTTGAGATTTTGGTCGATTCTTAAGTGGATTTGTATGCTGCATTCGATTTTACAACTGTTTTTCATTAAAAACGGACAGAAAATAGGTAAAATAGCGTTTATTTCAACCGTTCAGAATCAAAATATGGACAATTCCAACATTGTTTGCATTCATGCAATCTGCTCCCAACATGCACTGCAAATCAATCATGGCTGAATGTTTATAGTTACTTGTAATAAGTGCATTTGGCGATAATTCTTATTAATAACTAGCTGTTATCCGGCACATTGTGGTTCCGAATGCCGGATTTTGGGACAAAACCTCTAGGTACTTGAATCTTTCTGATTTAGGTATGATTTTTGAAGAATTTCTTTTGTGCCGAGTCGAATGAGACCACTACCAATTCTATAGAATAATTATTTTATTAATAAACGGGCTTTATATAACAACAACCGTGAAAAACAGCCGGTATTTAATTTAAAATATTCATACTTTACTCAAGTGGTAGAGCTATGTATCCTTCCAAATATATTTTCAAGACCTCAGGTGAATAAATTAACAGCTAATGTGGTACTGGTAACTGTTCTCGACATATTCCTCTTTATTTAAATTTTCGCGTATAACAAATAAATATTGACAGTTTCACACTAGATATTAAATAGATCTCATCGTTAATGTTCAGTTATTTGCTATTAAAAACTTTTCAACAGCTCCCTGCAGAAAATAATAATGGTTAACTCGTTTTTCATAAAATAATCGCATCGCTAATTGATAACTTTATTTTATTAGCTGTGCACAGGTATGTCTGAGTACGGCGATGAAAATTATAGCACAGCCACTTCAATACATGTAGTTATAGGTAAAACTGTGCGAAGAGGATAGCTAAGTACCACTTTTTTTCTAAACTTAATAAAATAAGGATAATTTAGTTTCATTTCAGTTTTGTCAAACTGTATTTAAATAACATTTTTCATGTAATTTTTAACTATATAATTTTGATTTAATACATTAGAATTAATTACATTATATTAAAACACCCTCGAGCATACCAAATTCATATTTGTTTGGTTTCAAAAGAGGATAGGTTCAATTTTCAAATGGCTCCCTTTGGTTTCAAAAACAGACAACTCCATGACTTGGTTTCAAACATGGACAACTCCACTATTTAAAGTGTAATATTACTTATATATTTTTGAAATAATCTTTCTGAGGCCTATAAGAATAACATATAAAAAAATCACCATGATACTGACATCAATATACTAGATATGGTTTTTTGCCTCTCCTGTAAAAAAAGCAAAAGTGGAGTTGTCCAACTTTGATACTAAGCTCCTCAAATACTCCTTCAGCCAATTATTATAAGATTACTTTGCCTTTTACTGGTTAGGATTTAAAAGAAACAAAATCTACTTATGGATGAATCTGAATAACTTTAAATGTTTGCTATTCCCATAAGGAAAGGCTGAGTGTAGTATGAAACGACTAATATGATTGAATGTATAAGATAAAAAAAAAAAAAAAAAAAACAGGGATAAGAAGAAAAAGGAAGCACATTCCCTCGCCCTATAGGGCTGGACTACTAGACTCATCAAATATTCACCAGCCCTAAGGCACCTCCCTCCAATATTTATGCTCTTTTTGTTGCAATCTCAAAGCCATGAAGACTGCCTTCTCTCTTGTCATAAAAACAGTGGGAATGCATAGATGTAATCTTATAAGGGAGCAAGCACTGTTCCTCTTCCCTCGGATACTGAATACAACAGTAAAACCATTTATGTTTACATGGTAATTTTAGCACTTTCCTCCGAAGGAAAGTAGCTATTGAGGTTGCACTCATGTCGGAATTTTTGAAAAATGTCTTCAAATCTCCATCGATCCTACCTAGTAGGCACCGAAAATGACCCCCGTTAAAATTTATATCTATCTATCTATCTATCTATCTATATATATATATATATATATATATATATATATATATATATATATATATATATATATAGATGCCTGTAGGCAGAGGAAGACCAATGTTGACAGTTAAGTAACCATTGTGGAAAATATCTGGCGCCGGTGGGGATTGACACTTCTACAATGGTTACTTAACTGTCAACATTGGTCTTCCTCTGCCTACAGGCATTTCCATAGGTATGTAGTATCTTGTTTCTTTGTTATAATTAATAAATGTTACTATTAGAACCTATTTACTTATATAAACTTCAATATAATAGCCCTTTTTATTTATTTTTTTTTTTGTTAAGTTCCTTTTGATTTTCATTCTACTCATTCTAATTTAAGACCAAATTGTTCTTTTATAATAAGTTAAGTGTATTTATAGTTCTGTTACTTATCTCAATTATAAACTTTTTTCTGCATTAATTTCTGTTTTTCTTGTCATTTTAGCTGACGAAGGCTACCAATGAGTAGCCGAGACGTCCTAAATATAGATTTTTTTAACAAAAATCGTATTAAGGTTTCTTTAGCCGAATCGCAACCATTCCATCTTTACTTATAAAAAAAACACTGTTATAAAACAAAATAATAATTAAAAATATAGTAGTGCAAGTCAGAAATCAATTTTCCATATTAAAATTGGTAAATGTTACTTTTAGGCATTCAGTTTTTTTTTTTTTTTTTTTTTTTTTTTTTTTTTTTTTTTTTTTTTTTTTTTTTTTTTTCTTTCTTAAGAACTGTTAAGAAAGTACTTAAAATTTTTAGTCAGCTCAAAAATTTAATATAATTAATTCATCAAGTTTTTCAATATCGGTAATTTTCTTATGCTAGCTGTGCATTTAAATCTATTTGCCCTGCGATTTTTGACAATACCATTTCCATGGAATTTCAGATATAATGTTCCTTCATAAATATTTAGCCTGCTCCTGCAATTGTAAAACCATTGAATTGCAATATTTATACTGCCTTCCAATTAACGAAAGTGCCAGGCACTTCGGGATTCAACAAATCCGTAATATAACGTCATTCTTTTAATTTTTTTTTTTTTTTTTTTTTTTTTACGGCGCATCAACAAATCTTGGCTATTAGCGCCGACATATAGGGTAGAGCCAGGAATTTTCTCAGCGAGCCCTGAGATGAGAAAATATCTGGCGCCGGTGGGGATCTTCCGCTTAGGAATCTAGCGCGCTAGCCACTAGACCACGGGAGTTTGTCCCCCCGTATTGTTTTAATATGAACAAAAATGATACAACGTATTAGTGAATGTTGTATCCAAAACTTTTGACCACTATCCTCAATTATACTTGTCCCCAAAACACAATTTAAAAAAAAAAAAAGGAATTTATAATCGTAATCTTGGGTGATGGAAACTGATGAAGCAATCAATATCAGTTCGCTTGTATATCATAAATTTCATAATTGTCATAGAGTGCCTTCTTATACACCAAGCCACATAGGCTGCGAATGTTAGCTGTAGAATTTTACTACTTCCGTGCCTTTGTGGTCAGTTTCAAATCTAAGAAAGGAATAACACCCAAGAAAGAGCCAACCAAATCCTATAAACTGAACAAACCCCGAACTTTATTTTGGTAAAAAAAAAAATTCATAAAAGGTAAAGTTTCTCTTTCTCCTCTTCATCCTGCCTAACGAAAAGGATTTGACTGCCTGAATTGTGGAGGTCCAGAATATCCACATGAAATCACATAAACGTGATTACCTCGAAATTCAGCATGTCACAAATAACGAATGTTAAATATTCACAAACCACTCTAAATGATGAGACTGAATAAATAACAGCAAATTTCAACCCTTTATACATCGTGGTATTTTTCAGTAAAAACGTGTAATTAGTATAGAATTAGTCGGGTTCTTCTTATATATATATATATATATATATATATATATATATATATATATATATATGTTTATAAAACAAATTTTTATTCCTAAATCTTGGGTGCTTACGAGTAATCAGCAATCCTTGAACAAATTGCCGAGTGTGGAATGGAACAGTTTTATGTCTTTATTAATTTAAAGAGATTTAATTTCCTTGTGATATGCAATAATTTATGATATTAACACCAGAGAGTCTAGAAAAGTTCAAAGTAAATCTAACTTTTCTTCGAAATATCAAATATTGTTGTGTTTTAAGTGATAATTTTAATTCCTAATTATTGTAAATATAGATCAAAATGACTGTCGATGTAATTATATTGCAAAGGCTTAACAGACTGAAACTTTCACTGAGTTGCATATTTATTTTTACAAAAATGTTTTATATTTATAAAACTTGTTTTTATTATAGAATAACATGTTTTATTAAATTTGAGTCTCTCAGTAATATGGTTTCCTTATTACAATGGAATTTAATGCATGTTTGTGTAGTAGAACTCTCAGATGAATTGCGCCCGACCAAGTTATGAATCATATTTCCCCTGTCGCACAGTGGGACGAAACGATTAACCCTTTCCGTACCGTGGACTGCTCCAGCAGTCGAGAGCGGTTGGGACCTGTGTACCGTGGACTTGTGTAGAAGTCGAAGGAAGACGGGACCCACGTACCGTGGACTTGTACAGCAGTCGAGAGCTCGGCGTATCTCTCGCATTCCTTATCTTCTTATTTCTCGACTTTAGAGCTATCTAGCGTTACCTTATTGTACTTCTAGTATTTCTGCCTATTACTAGATGGCATTTGAATGAAGTTTTTGGTCGTTTTCAGTCGAATTAGAACTCGTTGCCTTCTCCGCCCAGTTACCCTGTCAACCCTTGTCAAATTATCGTTTGTTTTTATACTTCTGTACATTCCTAACAGCATTTATTTGCAAAATCCTGAAGTTAAGATCATATATTCATGTTTTGTTAAATTTAGAAAAACTGTTTTGTTTTTTTTGTTGCATGTCCTCCATTTTTAAAAAATTGTTTAATTAAAATGTTTAATATATTACATATTTAAGTAAATAATTCATTAAATTAACTGTAAATATTTATAATTATGCTTTTGTTTTTGTAACTAAATTTTATACGTAAAAAAAAAAATTTAACTCCGCCGCTGTACAAAGTCACGGATCAAAAATGAAGATGGAAAATGTATTTGCCGTGATTATTGAGTATTTAATTCCCTTGCTTATTATTCATAAAATAAAGGGCAAATGGTAACTGAAAAAAAAAAAAACCTTCTTTTTTTTACTCGTATATAATATAGCTTTTTTATTACTTATTTTTAAAGAAAGTTATTCAACTTAAAATAATTATTGAAACACCAAACTAATTGAACATAAATAAAAATTAATAATCATTGTAACCAAAATAAAAATCAAAATGATAAAAGGCGAGTTTTATTACGGCGAGGAGATCGCTAAAAGTCGAGGCGCTGTGACCGAGAGTGGGAAAAGTATCCCGTACAGGGGGACCGAAGCCGGGTGCGAGTATCCCGTACAGCAGAACACATCTCCTAGCGGCTCTTTGCGTACGGAAAGGGTTAAAACCGCAGACATTCAATGGTATACCTTTTAACATACTCGTTTCGGCCTGGAAACTCAAAACCAAATGTTTTTGAGGGCGTAGATCTTAAATCTGAAGTCATTTTATTTTTATCTTGTCGGGATTTTTGGTCAATGAGCTAAAAGCCTAAAATTTCAGGTTTTATATTTTGCCGGAGTGGATGTATAATTTCCTTTTGTTTTTCTTGCGCTGAATCCCATGAAATCTCACGTCACTCTGGTTCATAATGAGCCTTTTGAGTGACAATTGTTTCAATTTTTTTATTTTACATTAAATCAAAATAGGAAAAAAAAAAGGTAAGGGAAGCAAAACATTCCTGAACGAAAGTAAAAAAAAAAAATGCTCTCAGTCTAATAATTTATTATTTATTTTAAATTTATTGAATCCTACTTAATTTTTACTCTACTTCCATGAGCATGTCCTCTGAACTTACTTCTGGGATTCCCTGAATACTTTATTCTAGGCCTCTTTCGATTCTTCTGAAAATGTCCTATTTAGGCATTATAACACTTTCCAAGATTTTTTCTCCGTGGATTAGAACTTTATGAATAGTGGCTGGCATGTAGAGCCAAATTTGGACGGTCGATAAAGGCTCCAAAGTTAGACATTTGCTTTCAATCGGGGCATTTTAACGTGACTGGGCTCGACACTATATGCAAGAAAGTTATAATGTTATGTTTATTTTGAGAACCATTTCTTACAAGTATCATCTTAGATAATGAAATAGTCATTTATATGGTAAGAAAAAGCGGGGTTCCTCCCTATAGGGGGAGGGGCCCATATTTTTGAATTTATTTGACGAAATATAAATTATTATTTAACAATTGTATTTTTTCTATAATCTATTCTCTAAAAAAAACGAATTGGTGAAAAAATCATGTCGATATCATTTTCTAAACTCGCTATATATAATAAAGCATTTTTAACCTGTTTTATTTTATTTCTCGGCTCCTAAGGCGTATTGAACGAAACGCTCGGACATGTGTCGACTATTTTTCGATGCAGAAACACCAGAAAAAAATGGGCCAAATCGGTGACCTTGCACTTGAATAACCTTATGAGCTATTCGGCAATGAAGCTGTTGCCGCTATATGCCAGTACTTCTTCAAACATTAATAGTGTTCCTGAGCCCGGGCGGATCTGGGCGGATAAAATGTTGACGTATCTCTCTTACTTAGGTATATATCTTACTATATCTCTTATCAGATCCCCGACAACTCGCCACACACTCTTCTATTTTCCTTTTCTTTTTAACTACACCTATTTTTATCACAAAAGCTATAAAAAAACAAAACAAAAAAGTGCTGTTAAAAAATTAAGTTTATTTTTTTCAGAAGCGTATATTGACCAAAACAAGCTCAAAAATATTTGCAGGTGAAAAAAAGTATGCTTCTGTGCCACATCAATAATGAATTGAACACAGAAATACGGCATATCCTAAGAAATTCGCGGGTAAAAGTTAAAAGTATAGGGCATTATGATTATTTTTGCACAGCCTGCTGTTTTTTAAGATACCCTGGTCTGTGTGGAACAAGTCCTTGTAGTCCTTGTGTAAAAAAAAAAAAGTTTCAAATTCGGCCAATGTCGCGGGTTGTGGGTGTTTCGTCCCACTGTGTGTCGGAGGGATAAATTTATTTTTTACATAACTAATTTAATGAATCATCTGACCTGATTGGATATTTTAAAAATAAATATTCCATCAAGATTAGAATTAAGATCTCCGAGGCTAGAATATGTCACTTAAGGTCTGGAATAACGGCTGACAAGTAAAGCCACTCCAGTCATTTGCCCCAGGCCTGTAAATCTGACGTTACTAATATTGGGAATAACTATCTGACCTGGGGTCTCTCGTGGTCTAGTGGCTAGCGCGCTAGATTCCTAAGCAGGAGATGGTGGGTTCGATCCCCACCTGCGCCAGAAAGTTTCTAATCTCAGGGCTCGCTGAGAAAATTCCTGGCTGCACCCTGGATGTCGGCGCTAATAGCCAAGATTTGTTGATGCGCCGCAAAAAAAAAAAAAAAAAAAAAAAAAAAAAAAAAAAAAAAAAAAAAAAAAAAAAAAAAAAAAAAAAAAACTATCTGACCTGACGTAACCTTAGTGGAATTGTTCATGAAATATTCAATACTCCTTTGATAATTGGTCATTTGTCAGTACGTCAACCACGCATCTAATTAATCTTAGTAGAAAATCATTTAATACAAAATACACTACTAAAATCTTTCAGTATTTTTCATTTTCGATACAAATTTCATTTTAATTTTTCCCCATCAGTCATTATTTTTTAAATAATATTCTTTTTAATAATTCGATTTATAACAATCATAATAAAACGATATTCAGTGAGACCAGTCAATTGAATATTAAAATATATTTGAATTTTTTAGTATAACATGTGCCTAACAAGCCTCCATTCCACTTTTCAGAGCATTTCCCGTCCTCCACAGGAAATCCACTCATGTTCCGCAATGACGTATGTATATTTGCTTGTTCAAGCTCTAGTGGCCTCGTACATTTACATCAAATTTGGAACAAATATATTTTCCTTGGCTCTTTTTTTATATTTTATTAGTCTATTTTCATCATATATTTATTTATATAGATACAGATAAAAAATAAATAAGTATATGATGAAAATAGCCTTACCGATGAGAAGACGCAGAACTATGCCTTACGGATGTGTAATCATTTATGTCTGTGGTTGATCAATATATGTTATCCATTTACCTAAGTCTGAAGCCGAAACTTCGGCAAACAATAAAACTCATTTTCCTATGAAAAAAAAGTAGTTTTATTAGTTTTTAACGACCGACCTTTACAAATTCTACATTCGCATCACCAACAATCAATGATCTCCTCTCAATAGTATAAAATTAAATTTTATTCGAAAGTTAATGATGATTATTGTTTATAACATTTCATAAGTACTAGAATGTTAAATTGCGACCGGCCAGCGTGGAGCGTACATGAGAATTTTACATTTTTAGAGAACAACTTTGATAGCATCGAAAAGAAAAGTAACTTTTTCCAATAATAAAATACACCTTTTAATATTATTATTTTTTTATAGATCTCCTTTTTTGATTTTAAGCTTCCAATACGTTGTCTGTATATTCAATATTTAGGGAGCAATAAAATTATGAAAGTCACAGTCATTCCATAAATTTGAAAAGTGTAACGAAAAAATAATTAGATGGATAAGAAGTCCATCGGATGAATAAACTATATGTATGTATTTGTTTTAATTCGTTTCTTCCCTCCCTTCATATTATTTAAAAAATAATGACTGAAAGGGAAAAATTAAAATGAAATTTGTATCGAAAATGAAAAATACTGAAAGATTTTAGTAGTGTATTTTGTATTAAATGATTTTCTTCTAAGATTTATTAGATGAGTGGTCGCCGTCCTGACAAATGACCCATAATTCCCACGTTTGGGCGCAACTCATCTCGCATATTAGTTCAAGGGAAAAGCTTCTTTAATTTTCAATAATTAATTCTGTAATCCATAAAAAAGTAATATTAAATATCACAATTAATTATGATTAATTTGCCAAAAAACGAAATTATTTCCCTACAAAATGAAATTAGTTAACTAACGTGATCAGGCGCAATTAATCTCCCAGATTCAAACGTCTCTTATGGCGCCGGAGAACTTATTGGATCTAAAGTAGGGGTAGGTTCGGCGATGACAGTGGGAATCAGGAAGATAGCTGGAAGGCCTGCTCTATGATGTGACACACAGAAATTTGGTACACCAAAACAAATTCTACACATTTCAACAGATTAAATGCGCCCTACGGAGGGTTAAAGTATATTTTTGAAGGGAAATAACTTCTTACATATGGTACGAAGTAAAACTTATTGCTTGAAAACAACACTTCTCACACTTCATTCCTTTAGAATGTGCTAAAAACATGCAAATTATTTTTATTGTTTTGGCTGCCATGTGATCAATTTGGTTAGCCTACGCCACTTTTCCAAAATGGACAGTTTTTGGTGATGAAATTCCCAGTAACAGGAAGAAAAGAATGACATTTGTCTCATAAATAAATACAATTGTACAATAATCTGTATTCCACTTACAACTGAAAAATAAATATTCATGACAGAGCTAACATTTTGTTTTCTTTTGAATCCTTGGTTTTCTTTAGAAACCCTTAGTGTCGACATTC